>JANIVU010000208.1:0-36412 GCA_030557765.1 Suzukiozyma candida
GACTCTTGGTTGATAACTTGAATGAGTTAAAATTTCGACTATATTCTGCTTAAAATTCCTAGTTTTCCGCTTAAATTTGGTTTTGACTTTTTGCCATTTGCTTGGACGATGTGTGGGGTAGTTTAAGCTGGTCAATAACGCAGGAGTGTGTTTATTTGTAAACAACATGGTTAAAGAATAGATATATCTAATTTAAATATTTAAAATTTTAAAATCTCTTTATATACCCCCAAATTTTCTTCGAGTTTCCTAACCATAACCTGAACAAAAAAACAAATCTGCGAAAAAGCAGGTACAAAGGGGTAATTACAGAAACAATAGGGCTTAATTGTCGCTGCTTTGAATATGCAAGACATCTATCTGAATTTAATAGAAACAATTTATTGAACCAGTGAAATGCTTCCAGTTCTAGTTCGAGAATTGCAACTGCAAACTGATTTCAATTTAATTTATATTTATATTTATTCTTCCCTATTATACCATATTATACCCCTATTTCTCATTGTATGCTTTATTTTCATTGATCAACTCTTGTTCAGTGTTACCCTGTTTTATTACATAACTATATTCTAAAGCGGTCTCATTATCCATTTCTAATAATGAATCAAGATCTTGTCGGCCTTGTTTATTCATCATTTCAGGATCCCAAATACTGTTTTGAGTTAATTCAGAATCATCAGAAGCAGTTGTAATTTTATGAGCAAAAGCTTTGTCTTCCGATTTAATTTTTAATTTGAAACAAATATAATTGAATACACTCTTATACGATTCCATGGCATCTGATCCTAAACCTAGTATTAAAAACGATAGAATGGACAAGCCAATATTGGAAAATGCCATATAAAAATTATCAACTGAATCCTCTTGATAATACACTTCTTTCCAACGGTCATTATAAAATGTGCTCCAATCATAAGAGGACAAACCATATTTCACATTCCACACAAATGCGAGAATAACTGAAGGGACCATGACCAAAATAATCAAATAACTAAATATTAATAACCTAGCAGATCTTTTATTTGACAACCCGCTATTTGTGCATTTTAGAATATCTTTCAAGTCTCTTCTTCGTTGTACATATTTCTTTAAAGTTAATATAGCAAATATTGCAGCTGGGAATATCCAAAGTGTGGTAAAGATGTAATAAGCAATCAATGTAAAAGCATTTGGTGATAAATAAACTTGACATCCAGTATATCTAGCAATAACATACCTGGGACTTTGAATGAAGAAACTTATGAAAATCATATATAATGGCGGTAAGATACAAATTGATAATTGAGTATACAATTTCCATCTGGTTGATTCAATATATTTCGGACTTTTAGCACTCAAAATCATGTATAAATTCATTATTGACGCAGTGATTGCACAGAGCTTTCCCACAGATGAAGCCAATGATACCCTAGTGGCAATATCGCAATAAACCTGACCATCCCACGCATAATAGAATTCTTCTCCTGACCAAACTATTGAATTGATAAAGGTAATAATATTTACCAAGAATAACCAAAGCATTAAACATATATCAGCTACATTCTTCCTGTAGCAGTGCCATGAAAACGTTGGAATCAATAAAATTATCGAAATAAATGACAATGCCGCAAGAGCACTCCCTTTGGCATCCATGGTTGTAGTTGTTTTTTAAATTATAGAATATTCTAAACCTCAGACCATCTTGGTCTTAATATACTTATAAGTGACAATCTATTGTGGTTACAGAAAATGCCCTTTACAGTCCTAATGTGGTCATATTTTTGCAGCCAAGCTACACATTTTTCCACAAATTTTTATTGTCGGTTTCACAATACGTTCAAAAAATCAAACAACATTGAAATGACCTAGGCAAGTTGTGTATCACATCGGAATAAGGTATATAATCTAATGGCGTCACGCCAGACCCAAAGAGTATTCACATTAAAAATTAATTTCGTTTCCGTGATGTCCCTTTGGCGTCCTGATGTGGTAATTTTGTTGCAATTAAACATACACATTTCTTAGCACCAGATTTCTTATCACCAGTTAACGACAGTCGATAATGTGAATGAATCAATCTGGCTATATACCAAGAATATCATACAATAAGGATGCTAACCACTTCATAACATCAGATCACCAGCCCCCATAATCATTGGAATTCATCTTGGTAACCATAATTACATAATTAATGCATATTAATTTAAAATATTTAATTATCTCTACATCTATTATACAAATTTATTTAAAAATCAAGTAAAAATATTCCTGACTAGTGATTTCTTCTTGTTGGTTGTTGATTCCTCATCCTTCAACAAATCCAAGTCCACACGTCTACCTTCATCTAAATCAACTTCAGATAGATTGACCCATTTGGTTCTATTGACTAATTTCAAAAATATGAATAAAACAAAGAAAAATGGTATCAAAATGTAAGCATCAACAAAATCCGCAGCAGAAAAGGGTTTAAAGTAAGACCAACCTTGAACAAGGCCTAAGAAAGTACTCAAAATGATTGAAATGATTGGTAACACGGGATACCAAAGTCCACGATAGGGTAAATCATCGATGGAGCGACCTTGTAATTTCCAAGCTTTTCTGAATCGGATATGATAGAACGAAACGTTACCCCAGACAATAAACACGGCAACCCCTGAAAGGTTAACGATATAAGAATAAGCTTTAGCGGCACCAGTACTAATATTCATCAACGATAACAAACCAAAAAGATTCATGAGAATAACGGCGAAGTAAGGTACACCGTTCTTGTTAACTTTATTTAAAAATCGAGGAGCTGAACCTTCTTTAGCCAAATTGACAATAGTTCTTGAGCCAATATAGATGGATGAGTTAATGGCGGAGATACAAGTTAATAAAATGAAAGCATTGACCAAATGGACACCACCTTCCCAACCAGCATTTTGAATGGCAATGGACATTGGTGATTTTAAAGTACTCGATTCGGAATTCAATTGAGGATCGTTAAAAGGAACGGTAACACCATAACTTATAGCCACACCCATATAAATAAATAAAATTCTCCAGAAAGTTTGTCTGATAGCTTTTGGAATAGCCTTAGAAGGGTTTCTTGATTCTCCGGCAGCAATAGCGATTGATTCAGTACCCGAATAAAAAGTCGATGCAAAGACAAAAGTATTGGCAACTCCTTTGAACCCATTAGCAAAAGCCCCCGGGTTATTCCAGTATTGGAAACCAAAAGCCGGTCTACCTTTGACACCACCAGCAATGTAAATTATTGAAAAGATATAGAAGGCAATCAAACCGACAATTTTCATCATTGCTAACCAATATTCGGCTTCACCAAAAGTACCCACACCCAAGAACTGGAATGCCAAGAATGCGGCCCAGAAAATTAAAATATAGCCGTATATTGGTACCTGTGGCCCCCAATATTGCAAAATCGCCGCTGTGGTGTTATATTCATTAGCCAAGACTGCGACCCAAATAATGACATAATTCCAACCAACGGTACCACCCCAAGCACGATCTACAAATTTATTACCCAAGGTTGAGAATGCCCCACCTGAAGGGTAAATAGTTGCCAATTCGCCTAGCGATTGCATCATGGCAAATGCAATTAAACCTATAACGGCAAACCCAATAATCAAAGATGCTGGACCATTCTTTAATGCTAGAAATAGTTAGTAAGAGAACAAAAAAAATAGAACAAAAGCATCAACAGCAACATACCTAAACTAGCACCAATTAAAATACCAGGACCAACAATCCCCGCTAAGGCCAATAATGAAATATGTCTATCCTTCAACGATCGTTTTAATTCATGGGAATTATCCGACAGGGCATCGGTCTCATTTATATTAACATAGTCTTTGTCGTCATGTAGTATTACCTTATCACTCGATGAGGTATCGAAACGAGACATGACAAAATAGAAAGAAAAACGAGATAATTAGTTAAACACAAGATAAAAATCTAATAATTGATATTTATAATTTCATCTCCCCATCGTAAAATGTTGATTACCTGATACAGCTAGACTGTTAGAAAATAGACTGAATTTGATAATGTCACGTGAATATGATGTCACTGTGGAAATATTGCCACAATAACCTCATCTTTTAATTACAAAGCGCAATATTTGAAGGTGGGGCCATTGTTACAACGGTAAGGCTGAAACATCTTGATTGTTTTTAAGCATAAGCGATCTATTCATTAGTTGTACTCTCTCTCCACTTTGTTGATTGCTCAAAATAGAGTTTAAATTTTCTAGTGCGATTGTGGTAATGTCATTCATTGCGTCAACGGACATAACCTGTAGATACAGTTAGATGCGGCAATAGTAGTATAGTTAGATTCGAAATTAAGTTCAGATTCGAGTTTCCATATTTATACATAAATATATATATGTTTTAACCTGACTTTTTTCATTAGTTAAAAAGTTGGACGCTTGGCGTTTGTTGGGCTATTTTTATTTTGTTTTGATGGTGAATTTCTCCGGTGATTACTACTTTGGGTACCGTCCGAGTAGGTCATATCCTAAATGGTAACTCTAGCTTTATTGGTCCAGCTTACATCCGAGATTGCTACTCCCATATCTAATTGGGCTATTTCCGAAAAATTATACTAACACATTTGGAAAGTGTTTGCATTGACGTTGATTGACTTCACTCAAAATTTGGTCTATAAATATGGGAATATAATTGGGGTATTAATATTCTTTCATCATTTTCGTTCGTCATGTCGTTTGAATATAGCACTCTTTGAGATTCAGGTTTATACATTGCCCCAATTGTAGTTGGGTGTATGTCTTTTGGTAGTAAACAATGGGGTGATTGGGTTATAGAAGATGAAGAAACCGTTATGAAATTATTGAAGAAATGTTACGATGTTGGGTTGAGAACTTTTGATACCGCCGATGTTTATTCCAATGGTCAATCCGAAATCTTGTTACGAAAATTTATTGAAAAATATCAAATCCCCAGAAATAGAATCCAAATCTTGTCAAAATGTTTCTTTCCTTATGAAGAATCAGATCCCGGGTTTAGTCCTCTTAAAGAAAAAGAAGGGGTTGCATCTTATGAATATATAAACGCTCGTGGTTTGTCGAGAAAACACATTTTAGAAGCGGTTAAAGCTTCCAATGAAAGGTTGGGGACTTATATCGATGTTTTACAAATCCATCGATTCGATCCTAATACCCCTAAAAAGGAAATCATGAGGGGTTTAAATGATGCCGTGGAACAAGGGTACACCCGGTATATCGGAGCTTCATCGATGAAGGCGACCCAATTTGCCGAATTACAATATATTGCTGATAAACACAATTGGCATAAATTCATCTCGATGCAGAGTTTTTATAACTTGTTGGATCGTGAAGACGAACGTGAATTGAATCATTTCTGTCAGAATAATGATTTGGGTAAAGTCGGTTTAATCCCCTATTGCGGTTTGGCTAAAGGTTTATTAGCCCGTCCTTATGGTGAAAAATCCAAGGCTGGTCGTGATTTGGAAAACGACAAAGCCGCCAAAATGCATAATATCGATGTCATGTCAGAAATTGATCAAACTATTATTGCTAGAGTCGAAGAATTGGCCAAGAAACATGATGTTTCAATGGCATGTCTTGCTTCTGCTTGGTTGATCCATAAAGGATGTCATCCTATTATTGGCCTCAACACTGAAGACAAGATTGCTGATATTGTTAATGCTGCTCTGGTTAAATTATCTGAAGAAGAAGTGACTTATTTGCAAGAGCCTTATAAACCAAAAGTCCCTTATGTTTAGTCAATTGAATTGATTAAAATGATGGAATGTATCTATATAGATAAATAGTTAATATATTGTATTTCTTTGATTGAAGATAACTTCATCATTTGTTTCTTTTCTTAAAAGTTTTGTGTGAATGCTTAGTCTTAGTTTTGAATGTAAACAATTGACTTAGTTAAAGTAATATATACTAGTTAGTTAGTTAGTTAGTTAGTTAGTTTAGTGCTTATCTAATCAATCAAATTAATTACAATGGGGGCTCATAATCATTTTTTCTCTCACGCAATTAAAATTCTAAGCAAGTGCAAATCCAGATTAACAAGTAGAGATAGATTAGAAAAGGGTATTTTTCTTTTACTTTATTGCTAGCTTCATGATGCTTTTATCACTTGCTATATTTTGCAATACTATAGCTGCTTTACCATTACAAAGAGATATCCCACAATCAGATGATCCAGTTAGATTATCAATGATTTTCTTAATCATTTTCATAAGTTGTATCACATTTCTTTTGCTATCCCTCGTTATCTTTTGGTTGGTCATGAGGAAACTAAGGTTTAAATCAGATGATGAGCTCTTATTAGAACAAGAAAATCAGGCTTATCTCCTCCTTAATTCAGATGAACAGGAATTATATTTCCAGTCGCAAGACTATTTAACTAATAATCCCCATATCCTGGGGGATTTACAGTTACTGGCGAATTTATTAATTCAAGAAAAGGGTATTAATGCTTTTGAATTTGTTAAAGATTCAATGTTGACTAACTCCGATTTGATCATTATCAATAAATCAGAACTAAATTTCTTTAAAAACTTTGAATGTTCAGTACAAACTAATTTACCTTTACCTATGAAGAATGATGTTTATTATTTTGAGTGCAAAATATACAGCTACACTCCTACAGAGTCTAGCACCATTTCCTTGGGACTAGGTATAAAACCGTACCCTTGGTTTAGATTACCGGGAAGACACCAACATTCCGTTTCATATGATTCAGATGGATATCGCCGACACAACCAACCGTTCCCCTTTGAAGATGCACCACCATTTCCTAAATTTATAGAAGGTGATGTAATCGGTATTGGCTATCGCGTCCGTTCAGGCACCATTTTCTTTACCAGAAATGGTAAAAAAATCAATGAAGCTAAAGTTGGGGGTCATGTTAAAAATTTCAAAGTTGGAGGTGCCCAATTATATCCTATAATCGGTGCCAACTGCCTCTGCTCGATCCATGTGAACATGGGACAAGCTGGGTTTGTGTTTATCGAAGGTAATGTCAAGAAATGGGGGTTTGCCCCCTTGGAAGGTAACGGACCCTCGCCTCCAGCGTATAATAAATTCAATGGCGATATTCTCTTGGAACGATCAGAAATTGATGATTCTGACATTTCAGACCGTGAACACGACTTCCCTCCGGATTTTTGGGATGTTCATGATAATAATCAACCCAATAGTACTATAAATAACGACAAATTCCTGTATAATGCTTACTCGGAGATTGATCCTAATGAAGAACAAATCACGTTGAATAGTTTGGTTATTTCAAATAAACCGCCTAGTTATGATGGAGAGGGGAATGAAGTGAGTACGATTGAACAGGAAGGTCTTGCAACTGGCACAGGTGGTCAGGCGGAGGATGAACCTGAGGATACAGATGAGATGGAAACTAGAGTCGAGGACACTGATGCTACTGCAGAAGAAGATGGAGAAGTTGAAATGACAAGTGAAAACATCAATGAATCTGCTGAAATAAGCACGTCTACTGAAACAAGCGGACCTGAAATTAGTGAACTCACTGAAGCCACTGAATCCAACGAACTTATTGAATCAAATCAACCTAACCAATCTAACGAATCTAATGAAATAAATGACCCTGAAACCTCATCAAACAATCCAGATCAATCTCACGAATAATGAACTTATATCCACTCTGCAGAATACGTCAGAGTGTAGAGAGTATACCAATAATACAATGCACAATTACATATAGTTAATGCCATACCAAACCGACTTCGCTAATGCTCTCTTGTAACTTCCTTTTATGCATCGGCCCGGACTTTAAACTTCGCGCGCCGAAGAAAATGCGAACGAGTCAGCTAAACATTTGTTAGTGGCAAATGATATACTAGTATTCTATACTAATATATTCCCACTTATGTATAAGATTATTTGTAGCAAGAGTACCACTACCAACTACCAGTAATACACACCCACGATTTTTCTATTCTAGTGTGTATTATAATTTTTTTTTTTTTTTTTATTTTTTATACTGCGCTCATCTTTGTGGGGAAATTCCTATATAAACTAACCATTTTCTTGGTTTAATCGGGAGTATGGAAAATGACAGTTGAATATTACGATCTAATAGTTGTTTCCAACGGTACTACAAACGATGTTAATCGGAAATTGCATGATTTGAATTTCGGGGTCACCAATGTGCTTTATTTGCAAGATTTACCACAATTACTCAATCATTTCTCGGAGAATAAAATCCATAAATATAACGGTCAAGTTTTGTTCTTATTCTTTGATAATATAACTTATATTTCTCAATTCTTGTATAGTTTGCACAATTGTCGGTCGGATATCGTTTTAAATAATGTTTCCTATTACTTTGACAGTTTGAAAGACTCAACTTTAAACCCAATTGAATTTAATCAGTTGCTCACTATTATAAATAGTTTGGTTGGGAAAATGGATATGGTAAAATACGTTGATTGTATTTATATTAATGATTTAGGCTTGCTCGAGAGTAGAGAGGTTAGTTTGGCTTATTTGGTAAGAAATTGTGATAATGTAAGTAGGGTGGAACTCGCTAGTCAGATGAAAGGATACTCCCAGATTCCGAAGAATGTCATCCAAACCCATAACAAGTTGTATACTATCTGCTAGACCATCTTAAGTATAATATTAACAAATAAATTACTGCTACTAGTGGTTTAGGAAAGCTGATAAGTCTCGGTACGAATATGAGAATTTGAACTTACAGCCTTTCTGGTTTGTACCCACTGAATCTTAGTTAATTCTTGGTATTAGTTTCAACCCCCCAGAGCTTCATCCTTTTATATTTAATGGTCTATTTTCTTTTGGCTGCAAAAGATTTATGACGTTATTTGCATTTTTGGTACATCACCATCCATTCATAGTATGGGAATATATTTCGATTATCCCAATCAAGTTGGTCTGATCTATAATTATATCCGTAAATAGTTGCATTTTATATCTCAAATTATTTTAATCAACGCAAGGCATATACATCTATTGGGGTCAAGTTGGTGCTGATACCAAATAAGATTTTGCTAATTTTGTACTATGAAGACCACACCTTTCGTATTTCTATTCCAGCTGTGCAGCGATGATTTTCCCGGTTGTTTGCTATTTGTTTGGAAATGTGTTGAAAAGGACGCTAACTTCCAAATCGAGTAATCTAATCCGCCTATCAGTTGTGATATCAACTTGAAGTTTAACTAGAAATTGATCAATTTTTAGTAATACTAATATGCTTATGGATCAGGATAGAATATTATTTGTTGCTGTGGTATCATTGGTTGTTGGTGCTCTATTGTATCAAGGTTATTTCAATATCAAACCCAAAATCGTACCACAAACCAATGCTAATGTTTCTGTCCTTAAACTGATTATTCCAGTAGATGAAGACTTTGATTGGAAAACAGCTGCTCCATTACCTATACGCCCTTTTGCCAATAAACGAAACTTCAATCCTTCTATGGCTATTAAAAGTATTAAAAATACCCCACATGATTGGCTATTACTCGAAGATACATATTTGACTAATATCGAGTTAAAGAGATCAATAGCTTTGGAACGACAAGAGGATGTTATATTTATGAATGATGACACTCCTACCAAGCTTGCGGTTATTGAAACATTTGAGTTGATTATGGAGTTTCTAGTATCAAGATACCCCATGTATTTTCAACTACAAGAGAAGGATATGATCAAGAATGTGATTACAAATTCTATGATACCAAGATATGCCCAAGGAATCTCTCCTACCAAACTATTATCAATATTGAATGAAAATATCGAAGAAGACCTTTTAATATTAATTAAAGACAACCCACAGGATTTAGAGGAAGAATACAAATTAAAAGCCTCCATTAATGGATTCCCAGCTGGTTTTGATCCTAAACTTGGCCATAATAAACCTATTTCGTTTATACATTCCCCAGTACCTCAATACTCTTCAAGACTACAATCTCCCATGCATAGATTCTTCAATCACCTCCAGCCAAAAGACCTTTGGGTTAGACATAATTGGTCAATACAGACCCATGCTAGAAAATTCAACCTTGGATCATTGCATGGAAGGCCAGGCGAGGATATAAAGGCATTGCAAACTGATGAAATCAACTTTGACGAAACCTTTCTTCGAGTCGAGAGGCAAATATTCACCAGATTACCCAAATCTCGAGCCAATTTAATGACAGTTCGTACCTATTTGACCCCAATTGCCCAAATAAAAGATGAAGGTTTAGCTTCGGATTTGATAAAAGGAATAGACAGTTTGCCGGATGATTTAGCATTCTATAAAAGAAGAGGTGCTTGGGGTGAGGCAACTAAACAGTATTTACGCGAATAAGTTCATAAATTCATTTTATATATTTTGTACTCAAAAACAATATAGACAACAATAGAATATTCTAAAGTAAAACTACTTATTCATTCAATTTAACATAATTAGCTGGGAATAAACCAACTTCACCTGATTTTGCATGCTTTCCAGACCACCAATCTTCGTCTATGAATTCAATTTCTACGATCAAGTCACCTTCAGCAAAAGCAATCTCATTATCTTCATCCTTTTCATAATCATATTCAGCAGTAGCTTCGGCTCCTGATTTTGTTGCTTCTTTGGCTGGAGTTGCAACTGGAGCTGGTGCTGAAGCTTCGGCATCAGTGGCTTTATCTTTTTTATCATCTAAAACGACATAGGCTGCTGGGAATAAACCAACTTCGCCAGATTTAACATGTTTACCCGACCACCATTCTTTGTCGACAAAATCAATTTCAACAATTTCATCACCTTCTTCAAAACCAATTTCATTGTCGTCATCTTTTTCATAGTCATACTCAGCAACAGCAGAAGCACCTTTTGTTGTAGGTTCTTCCGATCTGGATGGTAAGGATGGTGTGGGTTCCTCGGATCTAGCAGGTAAGGATGGTGTGGGTTCCTGAGCTCTGGCAGGTAATGATGGGACTGGTGATCCTTCGGATCTAGAAGGTAAAGATGGAGCAGTTGTTTCTTCTTCTTCATCTTCCAGCTCCTCTTTTGCAGCCACTGGTACTTGTCTTACTGGTGGAGGAGGTAAGCTTCTTGCAGGAGTTGATACAGGTTTGTCGTCTTCACCTTTCTTTACTGATGAAGGAGTAACAAATGAAGGTTTAGGTTGCTCTTCTTCTTCTTCCACTTCTTCTTCCTTATCATCAATACTAGCTGAAGCTAATCCGCTTGCTATTTCATCATCGCCTTCTTTAACCACTTTATATTGACCTCTTTTCTCAGCCCAAAGTTGTGCTGGAGTTTTACCACCTTCAGCACCAAAGTTTCTAGATAACCCACCAACTAAACCATCGTTATTTTTAGGTTTATTACCAATGACTGGCTTAGCGCCAAATGTTGGTGCATTCGAGGTAGACTTCACTGGGGTGAATCTTGACGAGACAGCATGGGATACTTTTGGTTTTGGAAGTGACGTCATTCTACCATCTGATTCATTAGACTTGTAAGTGGCCATTCTCTCAGATAAAGATTTAGGTTCGGACTCTTCATCTTTAGTTTCATCTTTAGTTTCTTCAGGTTTTTGGAAAGGTTTAGGAGTAGACGAAGTAGTGTCTGATTTTTGCAGTCTCAATTCAGAGATGTTGACTTTGGTAGGCTTATATGACGAAGGAATGTTCGATAATGGATTCTTGGTGAAATCACGTTCTTCGATTTCCTTTTCATCGCCCCAACCGTCATCTGATTTACCTGATGGAACTGGTAATTTTGGTTTTGGGGTGATTGGGGCAATTGGATTACCAGTTGATTTTGGAACATATGAAGGTTTGATAACAGAAGGCTTTGCAACAGAAGGTTTAGCAACGGAAGGTTTGGCAACAGTTGGCTTTGGTTTAGAAACACTAGCAGTGCCTTTGGCACCGTTGTTGATTGAATATCTTGCACCGGCGGCGGCACCTACTCTATTCAAAAACTCGTCGACATCCAAATCATCCTGATCTCTAGCGGTGATCTGGACATGGTAACCACTTAAAACCTTAGAAACGTCAGCAAAGTTAGAAGCAAACGACAATCTCAACTTAGCAGGCGAATTATCTGGACACCAACCTAATAAGATATTTTTGGAAACATCCGATCCTGGCACAGTGACTCTAGCCAAACCAAACTGAATACTTCCATCAGTGAAATTCTCGACAAACTCGTTCAAATCACCTTGTCCTACTTCGTCCACAGTCAAAGTTGAGTTTTTGTCAACGGAGTATACCACATAAGTAGCGTCTCCTCTCACCACTGTTTGGTAAGATTCCTGGATTTTTTTTGAGTTAGTAGATAAGTCAATTCGTTCCATATTGTAGCTGCTACAGATCAAGTCAATTGAGTACACAAGTGTTTATCTGTGTAAGAACAAACTATTAATAATTCAGCAACAAAATCTGAAATTTTATGTTAGTGAGCACTGGCGAATCCTCGTATATTAATAATAGAGATTTTATAAATTACGATCTAAAGGGAAAAGCAAGCGAAATAACAAAGCAAACAGTCAGTATAGTTACAATACATTCAATTGGCTATCTAAGCCGATAAACAGCTACGTTTAGACAGTAAAAATAGCTATTTTTAGCTAATGCCCATGCGCCACAGCCTCTAAATATCATCCAAATGATGTAAGTAGTAATTTTGGTTCTTAAAATAATGGACCTTACCAGTGTGAACCGATCTCTCTTACTCATGAATTCTAATTGTATTGCAATTTGCATTGCAAGTTCGTTTTCTTTTCTACGAACTTGACTTAACCAAAGCATACACCAAGCACCACATCATAATAAACCCAGCGGCATTAGACAATAGTCCATTGATAAAAATCTCCTTTATTGGATTCTTAAAGAACATTTCTGGTTGACCCTGGCAACATACTACGTAAAACACAGCATTAGTTACAGTGAACCCAGTTACATAGAACAAAAATCCGTATGTCGATTCTAATGTAAGTATACCACTTCCTATTCCTAGTACCAATGATAGTATATCGTGTACGTGTTGCAACTTCTTGTTGTTGGTGTCTATACTAGAACTATAGTAAATAACCTCTGTTTTTGACATATTTGAACTGGAATTTGTTTGTAAATATACCTCACTTCTAGTGTGATCTAATGTACTAAAGCAATGGCAAAGATTTGGTTAGTTTAAGTGGCAAATCTGCTGATTAATTGTCAACTCTGGTGTTTTCTATTTGTTTGTTCTCACTGAAAAATTGCCATCTAAAAAGCTAGGCTTAAAGCTATACAGAGCAGACTATACACAAGTTATCCAATATCCATCTTAATGTCTGATAGTCCATGGAGTAATTTGAATATACTTAAACGGTTCTTAATAGAGCTACCCTTGAATTCCCAATTCCATTTTTCACCAGATATTAGAACAACCATTCGCAAGGCATTGATCTTGGCTATATCAGATAATGGGAAATATTTGGACTGTTTTTTTCCATTTGAAAAGGAAGAGGACGGGGTAGACCAGTTGGAGAAGTTGGATCAGTTTAACTGGAAATTAACTGAATATTATAAATCTATCACTAGTGATTTATCTAGAAATGCGTACCATGGGAACCAGCCCTGTGCTAGGATCTTCAGGAAGGGTGAACCGGTTATACGGTGTCTCACATGTGGTTTAGATGAAACTTGTGCTTTGTGTAGTCATTGTTTCAAAGCTGACCTTCATAAGGGCCACAAAATACATATTGCCATTTCTCAATTGGATAATGGTGGTGTCTGCGATTGTGGAGACCCAGAGGCCTGGACTATCAAGGATCTCCATTGTCCGTATTCTAAAAACACATTTGAAGACTATTACGACAAATTCAATCTTCCGGAAGACATGACGCAAAACTTTTTTGAAGTTATACGAATATTGCTAGATTATGTCATTGATGTCATGAGTCAAGCCAGGTTACAATTTATAGACTCAGACCAGTTGAAGAGCTCGGAAATTGAATTAAAATCTATTAATTGTACCCTAGACCCTAAAAAATATGGTCTAGACCAAACCCAATTTGTCGATAAAAATTCACCTAAATACTGTTTAATGGTCTACAATGATCAAATACGGCATTACCGGGACGCAGTACAAAGGATCCACCTAAGTTCAAAGAAGGTTAGACAGTTTGCTGAAATGGTTACTGATAAAGTCCACAAATATGGTAAAGCCAAAGTGATTACCTCCTTTGATATTGAGTTCCTCCAGGAACGTCAGCGGGTGTTAAATGCAACTGGATTGGCAACCAGTATTCGAAGTGAACGAGACGTATTCCGTGAAGATATGTGTGACGAAATTCTCACCTGGATTGTCGAGTTTACCGATAGTGAAATCTTCAAATTCAATCAAAAGATTCGAAACTTATTCTGTCGAGCATTCTTACAAAAATGGAATACAGGGTTATTGCTCACCAGTGACTATAATATCAATTATGAATACTCAGTTGGCACTCTCGACTCAAATTTCAGAATACCTAAAATTCCTTGGCTGAGCAAAGCTAACAATTCCCAACATTGGTTTTTTGAAGCTTCCAAATGGGAAATTCCGGAGAATTTATGTCAGGATTGTGATTACAATCTAAATGGATTTGATTACACTGAAACTAGTCACGTAGGCTCAAGACTTCAATATTTTCTTTATTTTGATATCAGATTTTGGAAGTCGATTCGAGTCAGCTTGAATGATATGTTTAACTCCAAAATTGTCACTAATTTGACGTACAAAAGTATTGTCGCCGCCCAGTATTTTGATATTTATCCCGCTGTTGCTGATATGTTCTTAACTATAGATAGGGAGCCCGAACATAGTGCGATGAGCACAATGTCAATGCAATTGTTTACTTGTCCATCAAATTCAACTTCTATTATCAACCATGGAGGTGTGTCACGAATATTCGCCACTGTTTATGGATACTTGAACTCTGAGGAAGTCAAGTCTCCTAGCAATATTGAAGTCAATCACCAAATTTCAATGAAAAGTCTCAAAAATGGTAGATGGAATCGATTGTTTGTCGATATGGGATATCTTTTCAGTAAAGGACGTGATGCTGACACAATTCTAACTAATAATATAATTCCAATTACCTGTGATATCTTAGCATTATTCCAAGGAAAGCCAGTAATGATAAGAGAACATGAAAATCATATTGAATATGAAAGTCCAGATTACACTGCATTTTTCAATACCATATTGGTAATCTACAAATTTGGTAAATCTATAGCTAGTTGCTTAACCAGTTTGGAAAACGAGGATTTGCTGTTGAAAAAAATTATATCCAGAAATGCAATTATCTATGTTATGGAGTTTCTTCTAAAACTTGAAAACAATGAATACCCCGGATTAATTGATGAAGATGTGGATATTGACTTTTCCGACCGTACTATACTTGAGGATCGCGTTGGTGGTAATCTAATCTGGGACTATAAGTTAGATAACGAAAAGGTAAGTTTTTTACACCCATTGCATTCTTTTTTGAGTGTTCTTATTGAGTTGTCGCATTTCGAATCACAGGAAGAATTGGAAGAAGTATTTGAATCAGCAATTAAAGCAAGAGTCAACAAAGATATTCCAAGTCCGTTGACGTCTATTTTTGAGTATCCAATTAGAACTATTGCTTTAATGGCTCAAATAAGATCGGGATATTGGGTTCGAAATGGTTATACCGCCAGAAACCAGTTACATCTTTACAAAAACACCGGGATTAGAGAATTTGGATACATGAGAGACTTATTCTTAGTTCAAGTATTTGTAAGCGCTTGCGATCCCAATTTAGTTTGCTTTTTGATATTCAATCGTTGGATGTTGATGGACGGTTGGATTGGAGCTGATACCTCTACCAGCCCACAATATGACCCTAAGATCCTTCCATACATTTTGGAAGAATGTATGAACTTTTTCTTGCACATATTGACGGAGGATCTTTATTTGAGAGGCTTAAATGCCCAGCAAGTAAGCGAATGGAATATGCAAAGAGAAATAATACACAGTTTGTGTTTTGGTCCTATGAATTATTCCAAGCTATGCTCTCAGATACCTGATCATATTACTGTGGAGAAACGTTTTGAAATTATCTTGCACGAAATTGCAAATTATACAAGTCCGTCTGGCTCAAATGACACTGGTGTCTATACGCTAAAAGAGAAGTACATGGAACAAGTAAACCCATACTATTTCAACTATTCCACGAATACTAGGGATGATTGTATAAAATTAATGAAAGAAAAAGCTCGCATGAAGACAGGTAAAGATTTGGATGAGATTTTGATTCAACCTTCTGTAAGTGGCAGTTCCGACCTTAGAGTTCACAAGTATATTGGTAACTTTTCCACTTCTAGTTATTTTGCTGATTTTATAATACGTACATTGAAATATGTATCGACGGATAACATTGCAAATGGTGACAGTTTGGTGGAGGCAACCTTGCATCTTATACATGCTTGTGCATTAGAGAAATCCATAGATTCTAAAGTACATGGCACATTTTACTCTGTATTTATACAGCACTCCAACAATTTTGATTCATCAATTGCTCAATTATTATATGATCTACTTTCCGAGCCGACATTCAAGAAACATCATTCGAAGATACGTGCCATTTTTACGGAAATGGGTTTCAAATACAATGATTTGTGTGACACATTGACTAGAATTATTCCAGACTTTGATGCAATTAATTTGAGTCTTGATGCGCAACAAAAATTGGATGAGACTGAGATGGAAAGAAAACGTAGAATTGCGAAAGAAAGACAGGCCAAATTGTTATCCAAGTTTAAAAAGCAACAGTCGCTGTTTCTAAAGAACAATGTTGACAATTCCGAATACACCGATATCGAAATGGATGAAAGTGACGATGAGAAGGGTTGGAAGTTCCCAGAAGCACATTGTATTCTTTGTCAAAATGCATCTGAAGACGGTGGCCCTTTTGGGATAATCACTTATATATCTAAATCGTCAGAATTTCGAAATATCCCTTTCGATGATAATTATTGGTTCTTAAAAGCCTTCTCGGATTGCGGAAACTTAGATTGTGAGGAAAATGATCATACTTCAACCGCAGATTGCAATATGTGCGATTCAAAAACAACCAACTGGAAGTCTTTCATGAGCGAATCAGTGGATGCTAAGGTAATCGGCCCAGGATTTTCTCATGCAGACCAAGTCGAATCGAAGTTTGTTTCACTGAGTTGTGGACATGGTATGCACTTCCAATGTTATTTGAACTATTTGTCGAATAGTAGGAACAGACAGAATCAAATCACCCGAAATGCCCCAGAAAATTCAGAACATAGAGAGTTTTTGTGCCCGCTATGTAAAGCATTAAACAATATGTTCATACCCATTTTGTGGACTTCAAACACAAGAAAATTGACGAATTATTTGATGCCAGGTTCCGGTGATATGTTTGACTATCTTAAACAAGATTCGATTAAAGACGATTGTTGGGTTGAAAACTTCTACAAGGCCACCGAAAATGATTACGAGAAATTCTCTGAGCTAACTGTTTCAGATAGACAAATGCTATCTACCAGTGGTATTAACGCGTCTTCTGCTCAACAACAATTTGTGATACTACTAGCTGATATGTTCCAGACAATGTCTTTACTCACCTTCCCACAAAATATTAAGATCGATTGCATAATATTGTTGTGTAACACGATTAAATCCACTGAGATTTCATTGCGTGGGAGTTATAGTGACGATTTAATTGTGAACCAGCTCTCCAACAATAGCCTAATTAACCTTAGGGTTTTGAATGAATTTCGAAAGACAATCATATTGATGAAAATCAAAAACTGGTTTTCAATTCCAAACTCTAGGAGCGATGCATACCTGAAACTATTTGCTGGAGTTCTTTCGCTTTCATCAGAGAGCTTCAATGATTCCATATTGAATTCTGATTTTTTTGAAACATTGGTGTCGATACTTCCTATTCCTTCATTTCAATTGAGCTTCAATACACTTTTGAGTAGGTGTTTCTTGGGGCATTTGATACAAACTTTGAATAATTTGGTATATGAGCTAGCAAATAGGAATTACTACGCGAATGACAACTATAACTTATTTGACATACCGACAATCTCAACGCCAGACGAAGAACATGCTTCTTATGCTGGGCAAGCTTTCAAGTCAATTAGAAGACAGCACAGCGCAGCTTTCACAGAAGATATGGTCTTGCAGGATCTGAGATTTGGAAAAGTTATCTATTCCCTCTTAATTAAAGCATGTACACCATTTCTCAGACGCGCAGCTATATTGTCGCATGTTCATTGTGCAATCATGGATCCAATTGATATATCAAATCTTGAAAAGGTTATTGAAGCTGATAAATTGTGCTCGTTTTTGAACATCAAAACTATTGGTGAACATTTGTCCCTCTTTGTATCTACTGGAGATACACAGATAACAAAGACTTTCCAAAATTTTGTCAACCTGAATAGTGTCAATGATGATGAAAATATGAAATTACGAAGAACCGTGGAATACCCCGGAATAATAAGCTTATGTCAATTACCCGACAGGTTAGACTTGTTCTTTTCGAATTACTACTATCTCGATAAATACGACTATCCCTACACATTCATTGAAGATCCGGCCATATGTCTATTTTGTGGAGATATAGTAGATGCACAAAAGAGCTCAATCGGATGCAAAGAAGGTCAATGTACAACTCATTTTTTGAAAGATTGTCCGAATAATATTGGTATATTTTTATTACCCAAAGCAAGAACTTTGCTTTTGCTACATAGGAATGGGGGTACGTTTCACAATGTACCATACTTGGACCAGCATGGTGAATTACCTGGCGAATCGAAGAAAGCTAAAGCATTATACTTGATGAAACCGAGGTATAAAGACTTTATCAAAAATGTATGGTTGCTGCATAATATACCCAATTTGATTGTACGAAACCTAGATAGCGTTGTGGATGCTGGTGGTTGGGACACATTATAATAAGTACTTATATACATTTATAGTAAACTATACCCTATACACCATAAATTGGAAGTACTAAATTAGATGCCTCTTTTCCAGTACTAAAATGCAGCATCTAGAAAGTCTTCTTCATCTAATGTTACTCCAATATCATCATCTAGATCGGAGTCGTCATCTAATTCTAAACCATCTAACCCAAGATTTCCACGCAAGCCTCCAAATTTTGCTCTTGTAACAAACCCGTATAGACTCTGATTGAGCCACATTTTGTTTAAGGCTGCATACCTAAATTTATTTAGCGTGGCCTCCCCTTTTCTTTTTGAATTCTTGGTTTCTCCATGAACAGTAAGATATGGCCCCGCAATTTCATGGACAACAGAATCCTGTCCAATATAAATACATATTCTTATAAGATTCGAAATTGGATTGAAAAATATCCCAGTTCTCTTAGAACAAGTCTGCATGTGTCCAGGATGTGGACCCTCGGCTCCAGGAAAATGGCTTTTCCGGACTTTGGTTTTCTTACCACAGTGTAAACACACAAGAAAATCGTGGGTGGCACTATACCCAAAGCTGTCAACACTGGCTATACTGGCTTGATAATCCAGTGGTAAATCAATTAAACGAACAACCCCTGGGTAATCTAAACGCAAAATACCACTATCAAGATATCTATGAATTTTGGCATTAAAAGTAACCGAAAATATATTCACATCAAAACCTGGTTCCGCATCTGCAATATTTCTAAGGATTTCATTTAAAGGTGGCACACTCAATACGTTTAGATAAGTCTCATTGAGTTCCATGAAGTTTTCATTCAGCCCAATTGGTAATTTGGATATTATCTTTGAGCTGCAATAAGTATTATCACCTTTGTCTTTTGCTGTAAGAAGATCCTTGAACAAAATCATTTGACGTAGGTATATTTGAACCAATTTGGATAACGTATAATATAGACTATTCACCTTCTCCTCATTTTGGTCAAATGGATCATTTGTAGAACCAACCCTTGCAGCAACAAACGAAACCAATTTCCCAAACGATTCTGGCGCACACATATTAAATTTCTGCTTGCTCCATGGCTTCAGCACAAAAAAGGCATATTTAGGAACTTCTTTCATTCCGAGTACAAGCGAATACAAAGTTATGGAAATCAATTTTGCCAACCCAAACCTTGCTAACGTTGCTAAAGATTCGTCAGTTTGGAAAAATAACAGTACAACTTCTGTAAATATTCCGCCGATCCATTTATCAGAGTTCCAGAAACTTTCAATCTCCATAGTCAAATTATTCGAATTGCCCATAAGTGGCTGTTCGTATCTGTATTTGTACAATAATGCTCGATTTTGTATCAATGCTCTAAGTAAGGTTTTCATCGAGCCTGGGATCTTCTCTAAAAAGTCATTACCACCTTCGAACCTCGTTGATATCTCTATCATACTTATAGAATCAGCTAGTATCAGTGAAACGTTCAACAAATAGTTAAAATACTTCCCACGATCAGTAGTACCCTCTATATATCTAATACTATTTGTCAGCCTAATCAATTCATTAAGTATCACACAGTTTTTGTCAAGATCTTGCGGTTCTAAATTTGAATAGTCCTCATGGATGAGCTCATTAACTATTGTTACGCATTTATGCTTATTCGCAGAAAGGCATATATCATTGTGCCTTATTTCAATTGGTTTTCTATTCAAGTAAGACTCATCTAAGATTCCACCTGAACTTGGAGGAGTATAAGTTGGTAAAAAGAAATCATGTAAGTTACGACATAGTGGGCAAGGATATCTTCGAACACTTCCTGCCGATTGTTTATAGCACGAGTAATGGATGGTATGTCCACAAGTTGACAAAACCGGTCTTTCGTTTCTTGAAGCTTTGGTGGTGCTCGTGTCTCCATTATACTTATATCCAACCCCAAATTCGTCAGTAAACAAACGCTCCTGTTCCCATGGATTAAGCGCTCTGGATACTCTATCACATGATCCTGTTGGTATTTTCCAAAAAGTAGAACTTGTAGTTGCACTCACCAATATTCCAATGGTATCATGTTGAACTTCAGCTTCACCGCATAGCACACAGGAAGGTGTGGAATAAGTATTCATCTTCTCGTCCTCGCTCTTAAGGTTACTAGAATCACTCCCATCTTCATAATCTTTGTTCTGTTTTAAAAACTCCTGACGCTGGTTAGCAAATTTTTTCATAACCCTCGCCTTACGTTCAGCTGCTCTTCTTTTTGCTCTTTCCGATTCACTTTCAAACAATCCTGTCTTTCTTTTCTTGTAACCGTTCATGTAATCCTCTCCAAAACATTCGACTAGATTTTCAACAATATTATTATCCTTTGAAATAAAGCGTTCCACCAAATAATCAGCTTTCGTCACAACATGTTTTGATAATGCTGATTCTACAATAGTCAACAATAAATCGCAAATTGGAATATTCACAAATTCTTGGTGCATATAGTTGGGACCATGAAGTAACTCATCATCAACTAGAATTGCATCAATTAGGTGTAATAGTGGGGATAAATAGGTTTCATCCGCGGTATCAATTGCCACTTGTAAGAATTTGCAGATGAGCTTCGCAAAACCAGTTGACTTTGTAAATCTACTAATATTCTCGTCCACATATTTGTTATTGCATCTCTCAACAGTAGCCTTCAAAACCACTTTGTCTTCTGTGCTCTTTGTTCTTTCTGCTATACATTTGACAATAGAATCGTGTACTGTAAGGAAGTCGCTAGCATCAAGGTACAAACTCATAGGATCTAACTTTTCTAAGACCTCTGGTTTCAATCTATAAGTTCCTGAATCAACCAATGCTGAAGGAGGTGTGTAGTTTGCAAGTTCACTTAGTATTCTATCAAAGTCCGGATGCTGTGAAACATCAGAACCGACACCACTTTTTAATTTTGAGTATGCTTTCGGTGCTTCGCATAAAGCATACGAAATTTCTTTCCTTGCATTGGCTTCAATAATCTCATCTGGCGTAAGGTTCGCAAAGAAAGATCTATCCACAAATAATTGATACACAAAAACAATAAAACGTTCGGCTATTGAAAAAAACCTTTCCTCGTATATCGTTGCATCAAACTTGCATCTACCCGTAAACCAATCAAGTAGCTCCCAACGACTAATAAGATTGTTAAGAACCATGTTAGGATCATCGCATATAGCTGCAACTTGATTCAAGTGGAAATCACGGAAGTATGTGTAATCATATAAAAGTGGGCTGAAATATAAAGCGGCTTGACGAGAGGCAGACATACCATTTCGGACCCATGCCCCGATTCTAACCTGGGCACCCAAGACCAAACTTCGCAATGAGACATCTGCGATATTTGCAAATGGAATCTTCTGGGACTTTAAAATATCTTCAAATAAAGCAAAATTATTCGATTGGAAGAGAAATGATAACAATGAGTTTATGGGGTTAACAAATGCAACTGGATCTGTAGTAACTTGGAATTTTATGGTTCCAAGTTTCTCGTCGTCATTGTAATTGAATGTTCTTAATTGAAGAAAATCAATGATTAGCTTGACAGCATTCTGTATTGTTGTTGCATCGGCTTGAACAATACCTAATGAACGGCTGACTTTCAAAATAGGGTACGAGTAATTCACCAAAGCAAGATAATCGGCAATTTCGTGCTCGACATGATCACCATATTTCCTTTCGATTGGTGAGTGGCCTTGAAACAATCTTAATAATAGCAAAATCAAAATTAGATTGTCCCTATTTATTAATGTTTTTATTTCACTGGATGCAAATGTAGGGTCAGTAAAATAAGACACATCTCTAATCCCTCGATGGATTGCCGTCAGAATTCTTTGAAATTCCTGCGATCTTCCAAAGTTATTTTGGATGAAATTAGGGTATTGGGTAATTTCATTCCATTCCGAGGAGTTGTCTTCAATCACAGCAACGACAGATCCTATGATATTTTTAAATTGATCATCCTTGATCATGCTTTGTATGCTAGCTGGGCAAGTAAATAACTGGGAAGTGAATTCGCCCAACATGTTCAATTTTTCTTCACGATCGGTTAAAGCTTCAGCCGTGAGTAATGACGGATATATGTTAGCTAATTGGGACGTAAGAATAGCTTTCAGTTTCAAATCTGACACGATGGGCATCACCGTGAGTTCCGAGAGCATTTCCCGTACAATCTTCGAGAATCTAATTTCAAAGATTAATAATATTTGTAGACGAGAATATTGCAAGTTATCCAATTGTTTATTGGGCATGAGGATATTTTTCCTCGTTCCTTTTAAATCGGGTAGATTTAGATCTGGAATTGGGTCTGATAACCCAAGATTAACTAATTGGTTGTCAAACAACAAACCATTTTCAAAGCATTTTCGTTTATTGTTATTAGTA
Source organism: Suzukiozyma candida (assembly GCA_030557765.1). Classification (NCBI taxonomy): domain Eukaryota; kingdom Fungi; phylum Ascomycota; class Pichiomycetes; order Serinales; family Debaryomycetaceae; genus Suzukiozyma; species Suzukiozyma candida. The sequence goes on from JANIVU010000208.1 coordinate 23,322, forward strand.
ATAATCAAGAGGAACTCGGCGGGGAAAGTTTTGGAGAAGTGGTAATTTGATTGTAATAACAAATCAATCAAATGTTGTTTGCATAATTCTTTGAATGATGAATTCGATTCAAAATAACAGACTTTTTTCAACCAATAAAACATGCTAACGACAATTTCTTCTCTGAAATAATCCCGAGCACTGGAAATGGTACAAACCAATCCGTTCACTTCAGCCAATTTTTGGTACTTGATTAATTCGCGGTAAGTAGGCGCCTCTTTCAACACCGTTTTGCCGACATCATTTATATAGCTCGCGATGACTTCTGCTTTGGCGTCGGTGGTTTTGGTGACGTTTTTGATGGCATCTTTAGCTTGAATATAGTCATGATACTCATCATTCCACAAAATCAAGTACCACAGGTCGTGAGAATTTTCATCTTTGGCCCCACCATAATGGCCACTGGGCAAAAAGGAATAATTAGACAATTGTTCAATCGTCAATTGTGAATTTGATTGATTGAAAAATTCATGAGCTACGGGTAATGTGGATATTGAGAAATTAGTCACATCCAATATATAGTCCAAACATACTTGTATAGTTTGGTAAATAGAATTAGAATCAATATTGGAATCAATTTCGGTGTCATCCTGACATTTACAGTCCAATTTATGATTAAACGCTTCTGGATCACCACAATCACACAACCCACCATTTCCAGCAGAGGTATACACATCAACATCGTGACCTCTATGTTCTTCTCTATTGAAACAATCCTCACAAATGACACAAGTCTCGTCTAACCCACAATCGATACACCTATATACCACATCATCTTTACCCAAAGGCCTGGCGCATGTCTTATCTGGCGCATGTGTATACTTTCCGTTGGCACCGTTGTTATCATAAAACACTTTCCCATCATAAAAAGTCCCCAATGGGAATTTGTAATCCTCCAAATCATCAAACTCTTCGCTAGTGATATTAGGGAATAATTCTCTCAAAGACTCTCCATCATTAGTACAAGCATAATACAACGCTTTAAATACATTCTGTTTAACAGAAGTAGGGTCTTTGAACCCCATTCTACCAGGCAAGCCTACCAAAAAGGCCTTCAATCTGTCTGGATTCATGGTTGCAGCCATTTCCAACTTGTCTTAGAAATCGCAATATATTGTAAATCCTAAAAATGTCCTGCAGATAATTCCCCTCTAAAGTTTCTGAAAAATTTATGAATCATTCTTTCCACCAGAGAAACAGCAAATACTTTACACTAGAAAACATTAATTAAGATGTCTGTTGTTACTGAACCACAGCAAAAGTATGATTTGATCACCAGAGATTTACAAGAGGTTTTAAATGGCCAAATTATTAAAGATATCTTGGAAAAAGACGAAAGACCATTGAAGATCTATTGGGGTACAGCTCCTACTGGGAGACCTCATTGTGGGTACTTTGTGCCCATGGTTAAGATTGCTCATTTCTTGAAAGCAGGTTGTGAAGTTAAGGTCTTGTTGGCTGATATGCATGCTTATTTAGATAACATGAAGGCACCATTAGAAGTGGTTCAATACAGAGCTAAATATTATGAATATGTCGTCAAAGCCATGTTAACTAGTATTAACGTCCCTATTGATAAATTGATTTTCGTTACTGGTTCATCATACCAATTAACTGCTGATTATACTATGGATATTTTCAAATTGGCTAATAAAGTTTCTCAAAACGATGCTAAAAGAGCCGGTGCCGATGTCGTCAAACAAGTAGACAATCCTTTATTGTCAGGATTGATCTATCCATTAATGCAAGCTTTGGATGAAGAACATTTGAAATGTGATGCCCAATTCGGTGGTGTCGATCAACGTAAAATCTTTGTTTTGGCTGAAGAAAACTTGCCTGGTTTAGGTTACAAGAAGCGTGCCCATTTGATGAACAAAATGGTTCCAGGTTTAGCTCAAGGTGGTAAAATGAGTGCCTCCGATCCAAATTCCAAAATTGATATTTTGGAAGATCCTAAACAAGTGGTTAAAAAGATTGCCAAAGCATTCTGTGCTCCAGGTGTAGTCGAAGATAACGGTTTACTTGCATTTATTGAAAATGTCATAATACCTATCCAAGAATTAAAACAAGATATGGACAATGCATTCACATTTGCTATTGATAGACCAGATAAATTTGGTGGGCCAGTCACTTACACAGACTTGAAAACCTTAAAGGAAGATTTCGCCGCCGAGAAATTAGCTCCTGCTGATTTGAAATCGGGTGTTTCCGCTGCTATTAATGAATTATTAGCTCCAATCAGACAAGAGTTTGACAATAACGCTGACTTCCAAAAAGCACAATTAGAAGGGTACCCCGTTGAAGTTAAGGAAGTCAAGAAGAAGAAAGTCAAGAAGGATAAAGGTGACAGATACCCTGGTGCTGCCAAGCCAGCTGCTGCTCCAACTGAAGAAGTCACTAAAGCATTAAATGATGCTAAAATTGAATAGTGTTTTTTTAAAGTTGTCTCCCATAAATCTAATACACATTGTATATATATAATATATATATAGAGTAGACTAATATAAGTACTAATTAATCTGGTAATAATCCTAATTGTTGGGTTTTGAAATAACCACATTTCTAAACTGATTATGTAATCAAAATTTAACCAATCAACACCAGTGAGAAAATATTACATTTTTTCAAACAAAAATTGATTGAATCTTTATAATTCTTATACAAACTAAGAAACAATGGTATGTAGTGAAGTTGGAAGATAGAAGAGGATGTATAACATTGAATTTTGAGATGAGTCCAGAAATCTGGAGAAAAAGGGAGGTTTAACAATGGTTTGATGGATATTTTCAATAACGAAACGAGAGGATTGGTTTGTTATATTGATGAATTGATTAAGATAACTGAAATAGATATACAGAATGTAATAGAAATGGATGTATATATATATAATATACCCATAATGAAGAAATTGGACAAGCCAGAGGAGATTTAGAGATGATATGAAAGAATGAGAAGGAATAAAGATACGAAATCAAATGAATGAATGAGAAGGAATGAAGAGACGGAATTGAAAGGAATGAATGATTACAGGGAACCCCGAAAGACATTGTCAATATAAAATATCAATGTTTAATCGTATTTTATGCAAAACAAGAATAATGCTCGTATTCAACCATGGTTTCCAACCTATACAAATTATTCAGCCTAATGTGACTTAAAATCATCATACATTATTCTATTCAATGTTACTTTAAACAACACCTTACTAACCTTTTAGATTGCTAATCTCTTCAAAAGAAATTCTGTTTTCGTCGGTACTGTATTCGTTGGTGCTTTCGTATTTCAAGGTTTTTTCGATGTTGCTGTAACCAACTGGTACGAAAACCACAACAGAGGTAAATTATGGAAAGATATCAAAGGTAAATACGCCAACGGTGGTGAAGAAGATGAAGATGATGATTAAGTTGATATAGACTTTATCTCCACCCACATTACACCTATAAAATAAACTAATATATAGATTTATATAATCTAATGGCATACACTTAACAGTACTAATTGTAAAATAAGATGTATTGTTCAGCGACATTTGAGATAAATGTCGCAGATGTCGTGCCAAGAGAAAGTGAATAACCATTGTAAAATGTGGTAAAATTTACCACATTCTTTATTTGACAATAATAATCACAATATTAGAAGTGACAAATCTAACCCCTTGCGGGGAATCAATTTACTATAAAAGTAACCTTTCTGCCTGTCATTATTGGGGTTTTACCTAAATTTGTTACTGTTTAGTTGATTAGTTACAGAAACTATTATTATCTGAACTTAGGTTGATAGGTAGTATTAATACTTTTTTCATAATCATTCAAGTATGTCGGGTCAATATGGTGGATCACCAATTTTCCCAGCACCTCCAGGTGCCACTGACACCAATACTCATCTTGGTGAATTAAAGAATTCGATGTTAATTCAGACTCAAATGATAGACCAATTAATCATTCTTTTAAGGGACACACATATGGAACGTTGCAAGGAAGATGAGAAGTGGAGAGCTGAATGTCAAAGGGAAGCAAACCTTCGACATGTTTATATGGTAGGGTTATTGAAACTCATCAATCAATTGAAGGAAGCTAATAAGAAACAGGATGCAAAAATCAATGCTTTGCTACAGTTTTGTCGACTCCCAACAAATCAAGAATAGAATAGAATGCAATAGAATATTCAATATACATGCTAGTGTAATACCAGTTCCTTCGCTAGTTGCTATAGTGTGAGAAGGGTCGGTTTATGGTTACTGGTATAGTTGATAGAAACTCAAAAGAAAGAAAAAAGGAGGGATGAAATCCTAAATAAATTGGATGAACTTGACACAAAATTGAAGAAGATAGGCAACAATCTAAGCAGAATGATGGAAGATTTGAAGAAGGCTAATTCTAAACCAGTTTCAAAAAATGGTGTTAAATTATGTGCAGTCCCCGATGTATAAGCTAATATAATATAAGCTCAATATAATCTAATAGAATATATTCTAAATACTAGTAAATATGGGTTTAATTAATCAGCCTATGAGTCAGATCAGACTTACCAATGTATCATTGGTAAGGATGAAGAAGGGGAAGAAACGGTTTGAAATAGCTTGTTATCAAAATAAAGTACAAGATTGGAGGAACCAAGTTGAGAAGGATTTGGATGAAGTGTTACAAATACCACAAGTGTTTCAGAACGTTAGTAAAGGGTTAGTTTCTAATAATGATGATTTACAGGCCGCTTTTGGCACTACAGACCAAGATAAAATCATTTTGGAAATCCTTAATAAAGGGGAAATCCAATTGAATGAGAAGGAACGTAAGGCCAATTTGGAACAAAAAAATAATGAATTCTTGACCATCATATCGACAAAATGTATCAATCCAAATTCTAAGAAAAGGTACCCACCTACCATGGTTGCCAAGCTTTTGAACGAAATCAAATTCCATTTGAATCCAAATAAATCAGCCAAGATTCAAGCGTTGGAAGCTATTAAGATCTTGGTGGAAAAACAACTTGTCCCCATTGCCCGTGCCCAAATGAAGGTCAGAATTACCTTGTCACGTAAAGCTTATGATAAGATTTACGAATCGGACATTAAATCATTATTAGATCATATTGAAAATGAAGAAAAAGATTCCAAGAAATTCCAAGTAGTAGCAATCATTGATCCTATGAATTATAAGAAAATTGGTGACATGTTTGGTGATTCTGCCAAAGTTGCTAAATCAGATGGCCAAATTGAGGTCTTGGACATGGCGGCTATCAAAGAATAAGTTATAAAACAATACCTATATAAAAATAAATAAAGGAATAAATAAAGAAATAATACCTCAATGGTTTCAATGTAAGAATTAATCTTGACATTAGGCTCTTTCTTAAAGAGTACTTATGACGAATATAAATGGAATTGATAATAATTATTAGGATAATTTTTGTGATTTTTTGGTGAAAAAAAAATGTAATTTCTACTCAATGGTTTCTTTGCTAGTAACCAAATCATGGTAACTGCTCTACTCTTCATTTATCTGCTTCTCCTATCGTTGTTTATAAGAAGTTGTAAAAGTCACGTGCAACCATCTCCAAAAAATTTACCAAAATTTTTCACAACTGTCAAAGGAAAGACTTTGATCAATACTAACACAAATCATGTCTATTGTATTACCATCATTACCATCAGGTAAAACTGATTCATTCAAAGCAGTTGGCAAATACGCTGCCCCAACCAAACGTCCTGTCGAACCAGTTGGTCGTTATTTCTTAGCTCACGCTTCAAGAACTTTAAGAGGCCACACTTGGTCAGAATATGAAAAATTGGAAGCTGAAAAGAATGTCGTTAAAGTTGAAGAAAACGAAGATGAAGATTTAGGTGACGAAGAACAAAGTCAAGAATTATTGGAAACCGATCCAAGAGAATGGAAAACTGCTGATTTATATGCCGTTTTAGGTTTAAGTCACTTAAGATACAAAGCTACTGAAGACCAAATCAGAAGAGCCCACAGAAAACAAGTATTGAAACATCATCCTGATAAGAAATCCGCTTCCGGTGGATTGGACCAAGATGATTTCTTCAAAATCATTCAAAAATCGTTTGAAGTCATGTTGGATCCTACCAAGAGACAACAATTCGATTCCGTTGATGAAAACGCTGATGTGAAACCACCTTCTGCCAAATCTACCTACGATTTCTTTGAAGCTTGGGGTCCTGTTTTTGAAAGTGAAGGTAGATTTTCCAAGAAACAACCAGTTCCTTCATTAGGTGATGCCAATGCCACCAAACAACAAGTTGATGAATTCTATACTTTCTTCAACAAGTTTGATTCATGGAAAACCTTTGAATTCAAAGATGAGGACGTGCCAGATGACACTGCCAACAGAGACCATAAACGTTATATCGAACGTAAGAACGTTTCCAACAGAAAGAAGTTGAAACAAGAAGACAACAAACGTTTGATTGACTTGGTCGCTAGAGCCAACAATGAAGATCCAAGAATTAAAGCTTTCAAAGATGCCGCCAAGAAGGAAAAGGAAAGAAAGAAATGGGAAAGAGAAGCTGGCTCTAGACAAGCTGCTGAAGAAGCTGCTGCCAAGAAAGCTGCTGAAGAAGAAGCCGCTAAGAAAGCCGCCGAAGAAGCTGCTAATTCTAAACTTTCATCCAAGAAAGCTAAAGAAGCCGCCAAATCCGCCAAAAAGAAGAACAAGAGAGCTATTAGAGCCTCAGTCACCGATGTTGAATATTTCGGTGACTCTGCCAAACAAGCCGAAATCGATTCCGATTTGGATTTATTGATTGAAAAACTTGACGATGTTAAGTTAGGTGAATTTGCCACTCAAGTTAAAGGGCAATCTGCCGACCAAGTCAAAACTTCGTTCACTGAACTTGCCACTGAATTGAAAGCAGCTGGTATTCAATATTTTAAATAAATATAGTCATTACATAAAAATAAATATTACTTAATAATTAATCAATAATTAATGAATCCAGTTTCTTGTGATGGGTTTTCAATATTTTAAATAAAAGTCATTACATATAAACATTAAACATATTTAAATATCAATCCTTCATAATGGATTCAGTATTTTAAACAGTCATTGTAAAGGGAATATATCACGAAAACCATCATTACATAAACATATAAGTACCACTCTTAGGAGAATCAAAACATCAAATAAACAGTCATTATATCTTTATAAAAGTCATTACATACATATAAAACAAACAATAAATTGATTGATTTATCAAGCAAGTTTATTGCATACATATGAAACAAAAATTAATCATTAAATATATCAATCAACATATTGATTGATTAATCAATAAACTTCACTGCATAGTTATAAAACAAAGATCAAGAAATTAATTAAACAATAAACTTTACTGCATAGTTATAAAACAAAGATCAATAAATCAATCAATAAATAAACAAATTAATCAATCACGATTGATTTGGTTGTGTATGATGTAAAACATCACCCTTCATATGGTAATGAGCCTTCCTCTTCTCTTCAAACTTAGCGTGTCTTTCAGCAGCAGTTAATGGTGCTTCTACTGGTTCTTCTTCTTCTTCCTCTTCATAATCATCATCCTTTACAATCTCCCCACCATTTAGCGATTGTATATTCTCATCATGAGCTTCAGATTCACCTAGGTTAAAATCAGGAATATCGGCCTCCGGCGAATCTTGAGGATCATCCTGATAATATTCCCCCTTAGGATCAAACCCACCTTCATAAGGAGTTTTAGGTTCATCAATCTTCATGGTAGCAGCTTTTTCCTGTTCAGTAATATAAAGATTAACTTCATCCCATTTAAGATGATCATTAGTATCTGGATCATCTTTATGTTTTTCCGCCAATTGTTGTCTTAATTTCTCCCCTTCAGTTGATTCTTGAGCTAATTGAGCATTCAACATGGTATTTCTAATAACTTCTTGTCTATCTATACTATCTGGTATAGTAGAATTCAGTTCTTCAGAAATAGATTTGTTTCTTAAGATCCCTCTAGGTTGATCTGTCATAATGTATTGTTTGTTACTTTGTTCTGGGTAGGTTTGTCTATTTCTAAGGCTGCTTTATTTTAACTGACTAAATCAATCATCACGTGTAAAAGAACGTGACTTATTTGGTGGAAATGTTTATTTTTTCTGAGTAAACAAATAGTTAGCCACTGGAATCATTACAGATAGTCTTATAACATTAAACAATTTATTATAGAATAAACCTTTTTCCAATGGGTCAGGCTTTTTCTTTTGCTAATGTATTTGGTAAATTATGGGGTGTACAAAAGGAGATTAGAATATTAATCTTAGGTTTAGATGGGGCTGGTAAAACTACCATCTTGTATAGATTACAAATGGGTGAAGTAGTCACAACTAAACCTACTATAGGTTTCAATGTTGAAACTTTGAAATATAAAAATTTAACTTTAAATATTTGGGATTTGGGTGGTCAAACTTCTATACGTCCTTATTGGAGATGTTATTATTCTAATACCGCGGCAGTGATATTTGTAGTCGATTCAACTGATAAAGATCGTATTGATATTGCCTCAAAGGAACTACACACTATGTTAAAAGAAGAGGAATTATCAGATTCGGCTTTACTAGTGTTTGCTAATAAACAAGATCAACCAGGGGCAATGACTGCTGCAGAAGTGTCAATGGCATTGAATTTAACTGAGTTGAAGGATAGAAGTTGGAGTATTGTGGCAAGTAGTGCGATAAAAGGGGAAGGGTTGCATGAAGGGTTGGATTGGTTGATGGATGTTATTAAGGATGAGCAGATGTCGTGATCACGAAGTGAGTAATCACGAAGTGATTGCGAACGAAGTGATCGCGAATGAACTCAAGACAGGAGTGAGCAATCACGAAGTGATTGCGAGCGAGCAGTGAGTTGTTAAGTGATTATACCTCCGCCTAGCGGCAATATCTCCGCAACGCGGAGATATATGTGAATCTATAGCTCCTACCGGAACTATATCAATAATATAATATAGCATCATTTTGTATCATTGTTAAATAGATTATCTTTAATAAGATGTACAAGATATCTTGTAAACCTCGGCGTAGCCCGACTATATAATAGAGTATAAGAATGTATAGTCTCGCTACGCACAGCTATTATATAGCATAATTTTGTACAAAACCAAGCTTAATAGAATTATTTATGTACAAGATATACCTCTTTGTAAAGATTTATGATAAGATGAATTTATATCATATAGCATAATTCTGTATCAATCCTAAATAGGATAGCTTCAATAAGATATGCAAGATAATACTTTTGTTATGATTAATAAAAGATAAAATCGATGTTATACTAGCTAAATATAATCTGTGAATGTATATTATATAACATAGTTTGTATCGGTCTATAATATGATTATCTTCATAATAAGATGTGCAAGATAATACTTTCTAAAGATTAATGGAAGACTATCCGACCTTGTAAGATTAATCCGTGCAAGATGTCATTGATTATTTGGCATTATCGATGAATTCTCATATCAATTCTCCCCAAGTGAAAGTTTCACTTACTCAGTCTAAACGATTTCATTGACCTTTGAGCTTTCAAAATGATATTCGAAATTAACCCCAGCTGAATAATACCAGCTGTTTGTCAACATTAAACTAATGGGTGCTCAAAGTCTACCATCTATATCGCTTCGAGTTCTATTAAGTCTACCCTTTACGCTTCGTGATCTTTAAACTCCACCCTAAAACAAATGAATGCTTATTGTGATAATCCACTTGGTGATAACTCACTTCGTGATCGCTTGGTTTGTCAGTGCTTCATTCGCGATCACTACGTTATCACTTACTTTCCCTTTCCTTCACTCTCTCCAAAATAGTCTTGATCATTTCATTCCCGACGGCATTCCCCTCAGCAAACTTGTGTTCAAAAAACGATTGCGTCTTTTCAAACTCCTGTTTGTACAAGTCAAAGTTACCGAAATTGATAATACTTGACCAGTTCCTGGCGGCGATAACAAACTCCAAATCATCGGTCCTAAAGGTATTGTGATTGACTGCCACATCTATACATTCTTCCAACAATCCCGGAGTGCAGAACAAGTACTCTGTAACCCCTAAAAATATTCTAAAAAGTGGAGTGGAACAGATAATATGGTCATAGGGAACAATTCCCAAATTAAACCAACTATCGGCTATCGCCAACAACGATAAATGCGAATTGGGCTGTTTCCCTTCTGGGGGCACCTTACTCAAGGAAAACTTCTGCAACAAATCGTCATCTAACAACAAATCATTATGGTTGATGTTTTTGAAAATATACTCTTTCACCTTTAAAATTCTTTGTTTCAATTCCTGTTTCTTTCCACTAATCATGAGGTTAAACAATTCTGTAGCAGATTCAGCATATTGAACCACCTGACCGTGTGCCGAAGGATTGGTTATAGACAATCCGGCATAGACGTGCCATTTATTGGAATAGATTCTAATGGCAATATTCATCTTTGCGTTTTCAATCCCTCCAACCCATCTGGGGGTAGCCCAAGGAAACTCCTTAGAGTTCTTCCACGCTACACCCATGGAAAGGAACGCAGCATGCGTTACCGCCTGAGTATCAGCGGTGATTCTATCATGCTCCTTAGCAGTTAAGTAAACCACTTTGGAGTTTAAGCAAGAGATTAAACATTCAATGAACCGTAAACTTTCCTCACTAGCGCGATGCTTGATCAACACTAAAGGCTGACCCGTCGTATCAACTTTAGGACCATGTAACGAATGCAAAGTAATAATCTCATTATCTTGAGGTAATTCCCTCTCAAATGCTTCTACTTCGGGTGCTTTACATGAGGTCTGACCACCTACTATAGCACCAAACTTAGTTGACGCACCATATGTAGCCACAATCTTACCTATATTCTCTGCTTCTACACTATAGATAACATAATCGGAGATCCTGGAAACATGATGACCATTCTTAAGAACTGTGAACTTTTCATCCTTAAACCTATCTTTAGTCAGTTCAAACAAGTCTTCGCGTTCACACCCAACTACTGTCCAACCAGCTTGAGCAAATCTCCTAGCGTATAATACACCCATATCACCTAAACCAATGATACCAATGGTCTTAGTAGCCTTTAGTTGTGCAACCTCCTCTGTTGTGTAGCCAGCCATTGTGGTAATATTAAATAATTCTATAGTGTGATGTAACTTTTCAATGGTGTTTTTCTCCAGTATTCTGAGAAACAAAGATTTCAAGAGATTCAACTCAATTGGTAATTATTGAGTAACCTAGAGAACAAAAGATACAATAACAATGGTTAGAGCATATAGTGCACCTGGGAAAGCTTTACTAGCAGGTGGTTACTTAGTATTAGATCCACAATATAATTCTTATGTGACTGCTTTATCTTCTCGTATGCATGTTGTTACCAAAGTAGGTGAAAAGAAGAATACTAATACTGTTAGTATTAAGAGTCCTCAGTTTAAAGAGGGAGAGTGGGATTACAATTTAGATACTAATAAGTATGTTGGTGGTATTAGAGAAATTAACCAAAGATCTAATCCTTTTATTGAAGCTACGCTAGAAACTGTGTTTTCATACATAGAACCAGAGGAGATTGTTAATATAGATGTTACCATCTATTCAGATCCTGGGTACCATACTCAAGAAGGTACAACTTCCAAAAAATCTCAGAATGGTACCGAATTTTTGTTCCATTCACAAGCTATTAATAAAGTCGCCAAAACTGGTATGGGCTCTTCTGCTGGACTCGTTGTAGTGCTTACTGCCGCTTTGGTATCTCATTTCATTGATGATGTCCAAAACCATGAGAATTTGATTCATAATTTGGCGCAAATTGCCCATTGCCATGCACAACAAAAGATTGGTTCGGGGTTTGATGTAGCAGCTGCCGTGTTTGGATCGATTACCTATAAACGGTTTAGCCCATCTATTATAGAACCATTGATGAAACATAGTGTTTATGAGGATGCTGAAAATAAAGACTTACAGAGAAGTTATCGCTTGCAAATTCAAGAGATTGCTGGGGCTACCTGGAAGTTTACCCGTACACCCAATTCTTTACCTCCATATATAAAATTACTCATTGGAGATATCTCCGGTGGGTCTAATACGCCTAAATTGGTTGGGAAAGTTATGAAATGGAAGCAAGAGAATCCGGAAGAAGGGGAAAAATTATTTAATGATTTGAATACGGCCAATGAAAGCTTTATTTCCGCCATCGAACATTTGAACTTGAAAGCTAGTGCTAATTCTGCAGGGTATGCCAAAGCTCTACAAGAGTTTGCTAAGGCCGATTTAATCACTTTGCGCGAACATCAAGAAGAGATTCCAGAAGCGTACAGGATTATTCTCGCTCCGGTTCGTGATTTGATCTTGGCTGGCAGGGACATTAGACGCAATTTGCAGAAATTGACTAAACTATCTGGTGCCGAGATTGAACCACCTTCTCAGACGGCTCTTTTGGACCATTGTCTTACGATTAAAGGTTGTTTTGGCGGTGTGGTGTCCGGTGCAGGGGGTTACGATGCCATTGCCGTGTTGGTGAATCAACTTTGTGCCAATGAGTTTGTGGGAAGTACGGAAAAGGACCCGAGGTTTAAGGATGTGACTTGGTTGTCGTTGAGTGAGCAGGGGAAGGGTCTTGTGGCCGAGAATCCGGAAAATTATGTAGGTTTATAAATCTGAGGCATTGCCGCACGACGCGCGGCCATAATAAATATCATATATATATAAATTATATAAACCTACAAAAAACAGCATGATAACATCCGGAGAGGCGTGACTGCATTCTAACTGTCTACCACATATCTATCTACGTGTTTAAGTACAATCAAATTCAAATTTTGTATTTTGTTTTCTAAGGTGTGTATTAGATATATACAAATTATAATGAGTTTTAAATTACCTTCTAATTTTCTAATGTATCTATTAGAGATCTTCTATGTTTATGTTTTGTAAATATCCACCTTCGGAACAGAGAGAATAAAACTCAGTGTTGGTGTCTGAAAGTAATGCTTTCGGTGTATCAAATTCCTTGACTTCACCTTTATCCAAAACTAAAATCCTATCGCTATCCAAGACCGTTTCTA
>JANIVU010000209.1:0-35790 GCA_030557765.1 Suzukiozyma candida
AAAATACAAAATTGGTATGGATAGTTAGAGAAAGACCAGGAGAAGATATATTAGTCTCATTGGAAACTATCTTGGACTAGAGCTTACCATTTTACTCAGAAATAAAATTTTGACCAACCCCAGAATCGAACTTGAGCAAAAAAATAAAATTACCAGGTTTTGATTGGGTATATTGCGAAATTCTAACCCCTTAAGGGGATATTTCTAAGATATTACATACAACCGAAATATAGTTGTAATATCAATCGATTAAAGGTATAAAAATAATAATTATATTGGAAGCAGTACTTTTACCAGTAAATATAGCAAAATTATACGATTAGATGTCTTAAACGATAGACAGGAGGATTATTAGGCTGCAAAATGAAATTTACAGTTTCCATATAATATAGTCCCATCTACTAAACAGTTTTTTCCCCAATTGCAAATTCGATATCAGGTATTATTGTAATTCCAACTTTATGTATAATATCCTTTGAATTTTGTATTAGATTAACTTGAAAAACCCCCTAATATTTTTAATATGCATAAAACAATTTGTAGAGAGTATCAGGAAGAATATTTCTGCTAGTACAATAGCTCTACTATAGTCTTTGTCTTTTGTTAGCTTTGTTTCTTTCTTCAACGAGTTCTAGAAACAGTAGAGAATTTTTCACGTGATTCGGTATAGATCTCATTTACGAGGTTAATGACTTCCTGGCGCCTACGTACTTAAGCGTGGTTTATACCATTGACATTAGGCGATTGAAGGGTCCAAACCAGCTTGACTCGTACTAAAACACAGGAACCTTTATTAAGAAGCCTTTTCCTGGTTGTCGGTGATTATTACGAGTTAAAAGAATGCCATTACACCATTTGAATTACGATTGTTTCGATCTAATTTATAATGAATTGAATACAAAAGCAAAGATTTCGTTTTTGAATACATTAACCGAAAGTAAAGAATATGCTCCCATCCTTAATCACTTAAAAAGTTTTCCTATTACCATTAACGCCTATGAACAGGGTGGTGCCAAGTTTGTGCTTAATCGTCATAAATGGTTTAAGGATATTGATTATTCTCTACATATCTATCAGATTGTTCAATTGTTGGATAGTTTAGACTTGTTGTTGGATTTGAAATTTGATTTTAATGATAATTTATCTGAAGAGACTTATAAATCTATCTTGAATGATAAATATTATCATAATATCAATTCAATCACCTTGACAAATTGTCAAGCTAATGAATTTGTGTTTGCAAAAGGTTCAAAATGGAATTCTAAAGTTATTGAATTATTGAAAACCTATCCTGATGATTTGAATCATGATTTACAATTATCAAATTTATCAAATTTGAAGAAATTACATTTACATTTCCACCAGATGCGAAAGCACACAATCCAACAAGATTTACATCTTGATGAATTGATTATCACTCTTGACAATAATATTCCCTATGATTTTTTGCAAGCAGATGAGTCTCATGTTCCCACGGGGATAACAAGCTTATCCATCCCGGTAAATGGTTCGAAAGATGCCATGGCTGCTTTGGTCATGGCGAATCGTGAAACCTTACAATATTTGAATTTGTCAATCGTGGAAAGATACTATGGTGATATAGAATATCTTTCGCCAATTTTACAACACGTTCGGAAATTTCCCCACCTTAAACAATTCAAAACAAATGGGTTTTTTGATACAAGTATACTTGAAGGAAGCAAAGTCGATGATGTTTCCATGGGGGTTGTCAATGATAAAATTGTTAAAAGTTTACGCAAGGATATAATCTATATCCCCAGCAAAATATGTTATGATGAGGATGTAGAAGGTGATCTTGGCGTAATCGAATCATATCCAGATGCAAAGAAACCCACTTGTCCAGATATAATGCTCTATGACGCTTCCACTAAGTTGAAGAAATTGACCATTCATGGTCTCCTGGTTGGTCCAAGTGAGGCCACTCGATTGATCAATACCGAATTTCCTCGTGGGTTGGAAGAGCTCGAAGTTAATTATCTAAACATTCCAAGGAAAGTCAATGGTGGGTTGCTTGATATACCACCGAGAATAAAAAGGTTAACCTTGTCTAATTTAGGATTTTTCCATCCACCAAATATCCCAGCTTCAACAATTTATTTAGATTTATCAGGCAATGAGTTGAGATATTATCCCGATCTCTCCAGAAACGAAAGACTTGTCTACTTGGACTTGAGTGAAAATGGTATTAAATCATCTCCACTTGTTACCAACAATGTCGATGAAGGTGTTGTGATGGAGAATATCGATTTTCTTAAAAATCTAAAACATTTCAAAATCCGAACACCAAGAGTTGAAGATATATATATTAAAAACTTGAAGTCATTAGAAACACTTTATATTCAATCACCGGACTACGCGCTCAAGACTAATGAATCCAACGTACCAGAGTTGATATTACCGCCAAATTTGAAAGCATGCAAAATTGAATTGGGAGATCCTAAAACAAAAAATTGGAAATGGAGAATTTGTAGTGAGTATCCAGTTTTGAAAGTACCAGATTCATTGTATGAGTTGACAATTCAACTTCCTGAGAAAACTTATATTAGTCCCATACGATTTCGATATTTGAAAGATGTCAAGATTCAAATATTGAAATTGTACGCTAATCTTGAAACAACTAAGGAGAATCCATTATATTTATCGGATGAATTAGAAATCTTCAAAAGTAAGAGTTCCATGCGGACACCAATTTGGTTCAAGTTCCCACTAAATTCTTCGCAGCTCCGTTCAGTTAGCGCATATCCATTCAGTTTTGAACAGTATTATACGACGATGGAGTTTGCAAACCTAGGCAAAGAAGATGGTGTCATCCATCCCCTTTTGGATCAGCGTCAAATCTATGTTTTTCGTTCATAAAGTTTAGAAAAGACTATTAGAATATATATGATGGACAAAGTTATTTTGTAGGAACCTACTTTTTACGAATTTACCAAGTTAATAAAACAATAATAATAACCTATACACTAAAACATACACACCACTACCCAATCGCCAGATTGTAGATGGTTTATCCTATAATACACAATACCAATTTGAATTATTGAATCATTTTAACAAATCTAAACATTTCCGTTTTCAATTTGATCAATTCAATATTACGGATTAACAACTTACCATTCATTCTTGTGATTATAGTTTGGACAATTTTATTAATTTCCTGATTGGACAATCCGGTAATTTTATGCCAATCATAGTTAAAATGATCAATTAATTTATGATGGTCAATTTTGGAATTTTTGACGGCAATAATCTTACGTTCTTGAAGAATGACTAGTTTACAGCAACCAATAATCAATTTTTTCAACTCAAAGTCCATAGAATTATGATGGGCGAAATTATTTGACTGGTTCAAATAACGTAAAAGGTAAATGATATCCATGTATCGAAAAAGATAAATCATGCTTTTCAAGAACATGGTCAAGGAGAGTTTCAAACGTGAAATCAAAATCAAAAGATATTTGTCCAACAGCAATTCCTTCTTGATAGTTTCTGGTGGGAAAGAATTATTAATTTTGGTTGCGATATACTTGACAAGCAACATCATTAATTGTTGACGAGTTGAAGCGTTGGTCTGGTTTTCCAGACCACCGCTTTGACTGATTTCAGGTTGCTCTGTTTGAGATTCTTGGGCAATTTCATTGCCAAGAACATTGCCAGTCTCATTACCATCATCACGATTAACATAGGGAGAAATTGTCGGAGTGAACAATTTCTTGCCTGTTTTATTATAAGACCAGTTTGAACCAGTATCGTCATCGGAGAGCTCATGGTCCGAGACTAGTAACGGGATATCGTCCAATAAGTCTGGAGATTCCGATGTGATATCCAAAGATGAAGTGATTACATTCATATTCAAATCATAAGAGTTTGGTTTGGTTTCACTAGTAGTAGTAGTTATTTCAATATTAGTAGTAGCTCTGTCTGAATAAGTATTTTCAGAATTGACAACCATTGATGATTTATCTCTATTGTTCTCGTTATATATATATATGTTTCTCTCTTAAAATCTAATACACTGTTAGATCTTTAATCCAATTCTTGTCTTCCGTTGAAGATTAATATTGGGAAAAGTACATTATAGCCAAAATACACCGGGAAACAAAATTTAAAAAAGTAGAAAAGGTATCTTTATAATGTGCAACACTTTACCAAGGTATGTATTAACAAAAACTAGCTTCAAATACTCCAATTTTACTCAACCCAAGAGAATCAAGTACGTTTGTATATAATGAAATCTGACTCATTCTGATGAGATTTTTATAAAGTTATTTCCGAGGGAATAATATACAGGACCAACACCAAAAGGGATATTCCGACTATTTCCGGTCCATTATTTTGCAACCATTTTTATTTAGTAAGGAAGAGTAGAAGCTAGAGATGGATTAGGGAAGTGGTGTTAGCGTGAGACACAGGTTTGAAAGGGGGCTGTTATGAAGTGTTAACTTGTTTATTTTATCTGAAAAGTTCACAATTTATTTCCTATATATTATCTAGGAATGGGGATATTTTACTTCATTTGATTGGTAGGAAGTATCAAACAAGTAGGGAAAATAAACCACAATAAAATAAAAATTAACCAAGTAAGTAACTTGATCATATCTATTGCAAACCCTTCAATTACTTTATATTGACAATTGTATATAAATACACCAACACCCCTTTAAAGGTATACGTATTATAGATAAATTAACCTATTTTGTAGACCCAATTATCAGTTTGGTTAATTTTGTAATCGTTTCTGACTATAAACATCAGAATATTCTACATTATTTGTTTTCAATAATCAAAGTATAATTACGTGCTGCTACTAGTTAAGCCCCATTGATACAATTTGAAGTTAATCTTGTGAATATCGCCAAAAATTGAATTTGTTTTCCACTAGTAATATACTAGTTGAACTGTATAATCCTTTAGTCTCCTCCAAATCCCCATTTTCTCCCTACTTTCCCTTCATTTTTAACAATTTGTAATTATTTTTTTGTAATTTCCATAGATTTTTATTTTTCATGGAGTCCAATTGGAAAATTTACTCTGGTTGAATTTGGTGAAATTTAAAGGGAAAGCTATACCATGTCTAAGAGAACATATAAGGATGCTATCAACGCTTTGAACAGCTTACAGTCGAACTACAATTCCATTGAGTTGAAAAAATTGAACAATTCTTTACCTAAAGATGCTCTGATTAATGAAGTTTACGATTGTATCAAGAAAATGAATTACAAACCTAAAGATTTCAATAAGTTAAACTTGATCCATATAACTGGAACTAAAGGTAAGGGTTCTACCTCTGCTTTCACTGAGTCTATCTTGTTAAATTATTTGAAAAAGAACGATAATTCTAATTTAATTAATAAGATTGGTTTGTTTACCTCTCCACACTTAAAGACTGTACGAGAAAGAATCAGAATCAATGGTGATTCAATCAAAGAACCGGTGTTTACTAAATATTTCTTCGAAGTCTGGGATAAATTATCCGAAGCCAATGAAAAGGAAGTAACTGATAACCAAGAACCAGCAAAATTACCCATGTATTTCAAATTCTTGACCATCTTATCTTTCCATGTATTCATGAGAGAAGGTGTGGACACTGCCATTTACGAAGTGGGTGTGGGAGGAACTTACGACTCAACCAATATTATCGATAAACCTACAGTTGCCGGTATAACGGCCTTGGGCATTGACCATACTTTCATGTTGGGTGATAATATAGAATCGATCACTTGGAATAAGACTGGTATCTTTAAACCCAATTGTGACGCCGTAGCCTCTAACCAGGTCGATTATCCTCAAGCAAACAACTTGATTGCAGAAAGAGCCAAGGAACTTGGCGTATCGTCATTAACAATGGTCAATAACGACTTGTTACCTAAATCCGTCAAGTTAGGTTTAATGGGTGATTTCCAATACCAAAATGCTTCATTAGCTATCAAGATTGCAACTTTACATTTGAAGAAATTGGGGGTTCCCCCACAGAGTTTACCCACTTTCAATGAAGACGGTTCCTTAGATGACAGTTTACCCCAGCAATTCTTAAACGGTTTACAACATGTTAACTGGCCAGGACGATGCCAATTGATTTCCGATGATCCACAAGTCAATTGGTACCTTGATGGTGCCCATACCATAGAATCAATCAGGGTGGCCTCGAATTGGTTCAAACAAACTGTGGACAAGAAACGAGTAAATGTTTTACTATTCAATCAACAATCCCGGGAAAATTCTGATGAATTATTAACCAACTTGTACCAGATCTTATCCCCCGAAGTCAAATTCGATCACGTCGTGTTTACTACCAATGTCACTTGGTCTTCGGGTGATTATTCCCCCGATTTGGTCTCGATGAACAACTCAAAGGACCATATTGAGAAATTGTCGATTCAAAAGAAATTAGCCCAAACTTGGTCTGACTTGGAACTGGCAAAATCGGAAAAGTCAAGAAAACATTTGTTTCATGATATCGAAACCTCGATTAACTTTATCAAAAGTCTCAGTGACGATACCGAGCTCAACGTCTTTGTAGTTGGTTCATTACACTTAGTTGGTGGGGTCTTAGTTGTCCTAGACAAGTAAGGAAAATAATTCATAGAGCTACAATACAATAATTAATTTACCAAAAGATCTATGTCTCTATTAATATACATATTAAACATTTTCATCGTTTTCTTCGTCATCTTCACTGTCTTTAATTGGAGCATTTACAATACTTTCTCTGGCAGTGTTGACGATATCTTCGATGTTATTCAACGAGTTTTTCCAAGCTAATAACACTTGTTTAACGTTATTCCATTCTTGGGAGTTATCTTCACCAGCTAAAACAAATCTGTTGACTCTGGTTAAGTAGAATTTTTGTTCCAATTGGTTAACCTTACCTTCAACAACACCAGCTTTAATAGCCTCGATGACCAATAATTCGAATTCTTGGGGATTGGCTTTGTAAGTTGGGATATCTTTGAAGTCAAAAGTTAAAGTATCTATGTTGTCACTGAAGAATTTAGCCAAGTTCAAAATTTTTGATTTTGATTCGACAAATTGTTTTAAATCGGCGTCGATTTCATCGTTGATTGTTATTAATTCACCATGAACGTATTTGTTGAAAAGGTTAGTCAATTTATCTGAGGAGTTTTCCTTTATGGCCTTGGCAACATTATTATTAATTAAGAAAGAAATATCAACAACTTCTGATGATAAAGCAAATTTGATGAAATTGTGCAATTCTGACAAATCTAATTCGAATTGTTTAGTGTATTGGTTTATATAATTCAATGATTTTTGATTGATTTTTTTATTCAACAGAATAAATCTCCAGAAAATCGATGAGATTTCTTGAGGTTTGGCGTTAGCTTTGATTAACCAGGAAATCAAGTTGGAACCCAAGTTTTCTTCGATTAATTTGAAATCAAAGTTAGATACTTCTATAATTGTCAAGATTTGTGATAAAATGTAAATTCTTGTTGCTGAGTTTTCGGGTAATAAGTTGAAAATGTTGTTGAAAACTGATAATACAGTGGTGGATTTCAAAGATCTTCTATCTCTCAAACTAGGTTGTTTAGTAGGATTGCACTCAATCAAAGTTTTGTACAATTGCGAGTTAGTATCATCTAAAACAACTTTGGAATCGGAAATATTAAGTAAAATATGGATTAATAAATTGAAAGTAGCTTCGAATTCTTTATCAGATAATTGTTTCAAAGTTTCACTGGTAGTGACTTCATATAATTTGTTGATTAATTGTAATTTATTGGTTATATTCGATGAATCTTTAGAGATATATTCACCTAACGCAGCTGAAAAGGTATCATTTTGGTTAATTCCATCAATCATCTGTCCATACTCAATAATAGAGTCCTTCAACTCATTATCAACCACTATAACAGACGCCATCCTCGTTATTTGGTATGATTCTATTTCTGTTACTGCCCTACAATAAAATTTTTCACTGATTTCACAAATCTCTTCATTTCGTACTGCAGATAAGACAAAACTCATAAAGACATTGAATACCGATTAAATTGATAAGAAAGAAGCTAAGAGATAATGGTAGTTACAAAGAGAGTCAGTAAGTTAGAAACTGGTAATTTTTCTGGTTTCAATTGTAAAAAAAATTGGTAATTTTAAGTAGTCGCATGTATCAAACTAATAGTCTATACAAAACTCATTATGGCGTTAACTCGTCTTCTTCGGTGATAACAGGTTGATAGGTGGTAGTCTTGGGTAAATTGGGACTCCATTTATCGTCTTGATTAGAATTAATATTGGAATTGGGCTGTTTCGATTTTTTATCATTTCCACCATGACGCTTCAAATTGAAATTCAATCGATTGAATGGTTTGACTGGAGGTGAGTTTGATCGCAACATCTGATTAGGTGTAACGGTGGTAAATGTGGCGTTAGGATATTGCGGTACTGGTGCATTTAATTGGTTCGAAAACATCGAGTTGTTCCATTGTTTGCTCGTAGGTAAATCTGGTGATGATGGCCTTTGCAAGTTCTTTTCGATGTTTTCCCGGTTGAATGTTTCAAGTATCAACGGCGTAGATGATCTGGAATCTTCCGATGAATTGCTCGATAGTTGTGATAATGGATTTTTCTTCAAACGATTTGTAGTTGTAGCTGTGGATACTGACGCGATTGACAAATCTGACGATTGGTTTCGAGTATATTTTGGTCTCTTCTTGGTGGGAGTTCTTGAAGTACTCCCACCAGATGATGGGGTCACTGGTGCCACTGTTTGTTTCACTTGTTCATGAGAATTATCAATGCTCGATTCGATGCTACCTTCTTCTTCAAAATCAGAATCTTCGTCCATTATATCGGACTCGTCAAGAAACTCAGAACCAGAAGCCATGGTGGACATATGGCTCATATTACTCATTTGACTGAACTGACTGAATTGTGATATCATGGAAGTTGGTCGTGTTTTAGTGCCCTTGGTTGTCAACGAGTCTTTAGGTCTGGCCGTATTCAAAAGAAGAGGATTTTGTAAGGTGTTATTAGGACTAAATTCTTCCAGTTTACTATCTTCAGGGAAAACATTAGTTGCACTGCGTTTGTTATTATTCACCGGTGTGAATGGTGATATTGAATCGGGCATTTCTGAACTTCGTTGCATATTTGAATCCATCGGACTCTCAACACTTTGACGTAAGCTGAATGTCAGGTCATGATCTCGTAACGTGGAAGAATTATCCAAATCAATATTTTCATTGCTCCTTTTAGACTTTTTCCAAAATTGTAGTTTTGATAATAGTTTATTATCTTTAGATTTCTTGCCATCACTTAATGTCGAAGCTTGTCCTGATATCGATGATTTTCGTACACTAATAGCATCCGTAGGATCAAATGCTACTATTCGTGGAGGTGGTTGGGTTGAATTCAATTCAGCTAAAGTTAATGATGACTGGGCTTCGACATTTTCTTCTTCTTCCAATTGTTGTGGTAAGCCATGTCTTCCTCTGGGTGATGCTGGAGTCTCTGCCGTCGAAGCCAATTGATTCAGTATGAGACTATTACGTTTGTCTTGGAACGAAGATCTTCTTGAATCATTGTATCTCGAAGCACTATTATTTCTCAAAGATGTCAAACTTAATGTTGAGGTTATTTTCTCAATAGGGTGGGAACTGTAAGAAGAACTTTGGTCGGATAGCGATAGCACACTTTTGACCCTTTTCCCCGATCGAATCAACGATTTTTTCGCTTCATAGTATTTCCTCTGTTTCTCTTTATTATATTTCTTCTTTTTCTTGTTGAACTCTTCTGTCAATAGCAATTCATAGAATGCCGTGAGCGGGTTCATGTCGTTCTTGTAAATACCATATTCCAACTGTTCCGTATTGACATTTAGTTTCTGCAAACGATGTAACAAATCTCGTTCTAATTTCGTTGTGAATGGGTGTTGGTTTTGATTATAATGTTGATGTATAGATATTATGGATTCTGCATCACAAGGGGTTTTCTGTTTCTTCAAGTATTTTGTGTATAAATCAATCAAAAAGTGTGAATTCAAAATTTCATTTAAGTTTGGTCGTTGCTGGGGATCTTTAGATAACATTTTCTTAATTAAGGCAATAAGATCAGCGGGGATGATTTCGGGATATCGTGGTTCATCATTGAGTATCTTGTACTTAGTTTTCAAGTCGTCGTCTTCATCAAACGGCATTTCACCATACACCATGGTGTATAGAATGACTCCCAACGACCAAATGTCAATAGCGAAACCGGAGTATTTTTCATTTTTCAATAATTCAGGGGCCATATAAACATTGGTACCGCAAACGGTTGACAAGAACCTCCTACTTTGTGGATTGTACTCTCGGACAAACCCAAAGTCACTTAATTTGACCAATGACTTTTTCGAATCTGCTAGCAAGATATTCTCCAATTTCAAGTCTCGATGACTTAGATTTAGCGAATGGACATACTTCACTGCCAATACTATTTGGATAAACAAGTTCTTGCATTCCTTCAACCCCAATCTTTTTTTCTCATATATATAGTAAAACAACTCCCCACCAGAACAATATTCCAACGCCAACCAGATGAATTTTTCCGTTTTAATAACCTCATACAAGTTGACAATATTCTTATTCTTCAATTGTTTATGATAATAAATCTCCCTCACTATATTGGGATCATCAATCAATCCACATTTCAACACCACTTTCAAATTTAATATGATATGAGTTGCTAAGTATACCTTACCAAAAGCCCCCTCTCCAATCTCCTTCTCGATTCGATAACTTCCAATTTGATCTACGGTTGATGACGTCAATTGCAAGTAGAATTCATTGAATTGCTCCGCTAACTGCGCTTGTTTGTTTTGCTCGTTGACTACTCGCGTGGATCCATTCATGTATCGTGATCAATAATTGTATTATTCCATGGAGCAGTAGCACTTGTCCAATATATAAATTTCCCTTAGTTGTGGTTGTAATCTGTCTAAAATAATCTAAGAATATCCTATTTTAACCAATTAAAATCAAAAAAATCCCAATGAAACTTGCACTAACTTCTAATATAATAAATCAATAGTAACCTGTATCAATTAGAAATTCTATTTCTCTTTCCTAATGCTACTTGAAGCCGTTTCTTCTATCGTTGGTTCAATTTGAAATCGTCCCAGGAACAAACTCGAATTTTTGGTGCGGCTGTTTCAGATGGCCCTTAGAGTTTTATTAGTGAAAGGAAAGAAAGTTAGATTAACAGGTGGATGGTGCTATCTAGGTTAAGATGTATAAATGGAGCTAGGTTGAGTGGTAGACTGCTAGGGTATGTGCGAAGTTTTGGAGTTGCTACGAGGTTTAATCAGAAGATAGTGAAGACTTCGAGATCGAATGATTTACATGGAGGTATATTAAGAAATGGGGGACAGGGTTTAGTGATAGACGAGGATTTAGTAAACAAATTAAAGAGTATTTCAGACGTTTCTTTTCAAGGTTTGGTGGAAAAACTTACTACTAAATCTATAGAATCGCCATTTTCAGTATTGAATGAAGTAGACGCTAATATGCTTGATTTCTTGTTGCAAAGGTTCAAGACGAATGTGTACCATGAACTAGATACTAAGAAAGATATTGATTCAAGCACCCTAACTCTAGTTGATTATATTAATCCCAAATTGAATAATGTCCTGAACTTGATATACCTGATAAATAATGGTAATGCTCCCCTGGATCTCACCCAATTTTACAACTTATCCACAACTTCAGAATTGTTAACTTCTATATTGACAAAGTTGTTTTATCGAGAATATTTACAATACAAAGTCGAAACCGTCAAATCGAAAGATGAAACTTTGGACTTCTCCAATCCCGCGGAATGGTTCCCTGAAGCCAGGAAAATGAAAAGGAAAATCATCATGCATGTTGGACCCACCAATTCTGGGAAGACTTACAATTCTTTGAAAAAATTGGCTAAAGCCAAGTCGGGATACTATGCTGGTCCTTTGCGATTGCTCGCGAGGGAGATTTACGAACGGTTCAATAAAGAAGGTGTTAGATGCAATTTGGTCACCGGTGAAGAAGTCATACCCTCAATCGATGAGTTTGGTAAAATCAGTGAAATCTCTTCGGGGACTATTGAAATGATTCCAATGTCGAAGAAATTTGATTTATGTATTATAGATGAGATCCAAATGATTGCCGATACCCTGCGAGGCAACGCGTGGTCGTATGCGTTGTTGGGGGTGCAAGCGAAAGAAGTCCATCTCTGTGGAGAAGCCAGTGCCATATCAATTGTCGAGAAAATCTGCGCCATCACCGGAGATGAATTAGAAATCAAGCATTTTGAGAGATTGGGGAAATTAACGGTCCAGAAAAAGCCCGTGAAACATATCAGGCAATTGAAGAAGGGCGATTGTGTCATTACATTCTCCAAAAAGAGAATCATTCAAATGAAATGTCAAATCGAACAAGAAACCAAACACAAGGTCGCAGTGATTTACGGGGCATTGCCCCCTGAAATCCGATCGGAACAGGCCAATGGGTTCAACAATGGTGAGTATGATATTTTGGTTGCCAGTGACGCGGTGGGTATGGGTTTGAATCTTAGTATCAATCGAGTGGTTTTTGAAACAGTGTTAAAGTTTGATGGTAAAAGGAAACAATTATTGACGTCATCACAAGTTAAGCAGATTGGTGGTAGAGCCGGGAGGTATAACAAGGAACACGGTGAATCGGAGGGGTTTGTCACAACATTTTCAAGCAGAGACTTGGTCCATGTCACCAAAATGATGAAGCAACCGATTATCGATATTGAAAAGGCTGTGATCTGGCCGACAAATTTGGTGTGGAAACAATACATCACCAAATTTGATGCCAAAGTATCGTTTTATAAAGTGTTGATGCAGTTCGCCAAAGACATCACCCGATCAAACTTATCATTTTATGAAATTAATGAATTAGACGCCAGGGCAAGTGTTTTGAAAGTGTTTATGAAGGATAACTTGTACCGCCGAACCACGATCGACGATCAATTGGCACTAAGTTTGGCCCCTGTCAATTTGACCATGTCGCCAGTAGTCGAAGAGAGGGCATTCAGATTATTTAAAAATGTTACTGATTGTACGTCGAAGAATATATTTGATTTCGATTTCATCAAGCCCGAGCTTGTTTCGAGTTCTCCGAGCCTGATTGCATCTGCCGACCAGACAATAGAAAAGCTACAAGAATTGGAAGATATGCACAGGATTGTCCTTTTGTTTCTTTGGCTAAGCCAAAGATGGCCGACATTGTTCATTGACAAGGAAAGTGCCTTCGACATGAAATCGTTAATTGAAAAGAGAATCACCCAGGAATTGAACAACTTGAGACGAATTAACAAATTGAGGAAATAGACTATAATGTAAATAGAGAATATATGTAAATAGATGTATATATGGCAATGTATTATCGGAAGGTAAAATTGCGTAATTTTTTTGTGGGGGTCTCGCGTGGGGGACCTCCAGTTTCGGAGTATATAATGAATGCAAACACCCAACAAATATAAAACTTCATACCGTTATGTCAGGCACATTTATAGTTGTTGGAGGACCAGCCGGAACTGGGAAGACTACCATTGCTGAGTTGATCAGTGGTCAATTGAAATGTCCTTATTTAGAAGGTGATGAACTTCACCCTCAGGAAAATATTGACAAAATGTCGAAAGGGTTTGCCTTGAACGACGACGATCGTTGGGGATGGTTGAAGATTTTAAGTGAAAAGACAAGCGACGCTTGTTTTGAATCTGAAAACCAATCTCAAATCTCCATTGTCTCATGTTCAATGTTGAAGAAATCGTATCGTCAATATATTAAAGACTCGGCCAATAATTCCGACAAGCTTAATTTCAAATTTGTCTTTTTGTATTCTACTTTTGAAGAGTTGTTGAAACGTGTAGGTAACAGAAAGGGTCACTATATGAAATCAGATATGGTCAAGTCCCAATATGATATTATGGAAATTCCACAAGGTCCAGAATTAATTGATAATGGTGGAGATTGTCTTGCCATTGATACTACTGATAAAACTCCAGAAGAAATTTTCAAAATAATTCAGAAATACGTATAAGTAGATATATATAGCTTCTGTGTTATTCTTCTCTCTGCTTGTATAGTAAAATAAACAAACAAATCAGTATCGTTCATTCCATCGCATTAAACAAACTCAAAAAAAAGTTGATGTCAATAGATGTACTTTAGCTTAGTATAAGTAAAGTATGAATAGCATAGATACACTACCATACCTAGACCCAACCAAGGACAGGAGAGTAGCGTTGATCACTGGAGGTAACTCTGGTGTGGGTTACTACACTGTTCTACATTTATATCTTCATGGATACATTGTCTACATTGCTGGGAGATCGAAATCTCGAGTTGTGAAACTGATTATTGAGTTGAATGAAATGGCGGGGGAGATTAGACTGGAGTACCTGGAACAGAACTTGAAGGAACGGTTTACAGGAGAATTACATTTCTTGGAAATTGATTTAGTTAACTTGAATTCGGTGCAATCAGCAGTGGTGCAATTTAAAGCTAGGGAACTGGAATTACATATTTTGATTAATAATGCCGGAGTTATGGGATTGCCTTACGAACTAACTAAAGATAAGTTTGAAATTCAATTGCAAACAAATTACATCTCGCCATTTTTATTAACTACTTTACTTTTGCCGACCTTGGAACAGGCTGCGACCGTGGCTAATCCTCCTAGGATTATATACCTCTCGTCTTTGGGACATAAGTTTGCCCCTAGATATTTTGGTATGGATACAAAGCTAAATTACTTGCCTAATTCTATCTTTACTTGGCTAAGATACGCCAAAGCCAAGACGGCAGGGATCCACTTTACGAAAATGTTAGCGTTAAGGAACCCCCAGATTATATCAATGTCGGTCCATCCTGGATTGGTCATGAATGCTAATCTCTTCACTTACTGGACGAGACTACCCATTATTGGTATTGTCTTCTGGATCTGGTTTCAGATATTTGGTTACTTCTTTGGAATCACTCCGGAGGAAGGAGCTAATGCCGTGGTTAAATGCTGCTTGGATCCGAATTTGACGTTGGAGAAGTATTCGGGTAAGTACTTTGCCAAGGGTGAATTGGCAGAGCCTACTAAGGTGGCTAATGATATGGATTATGCTGCCAGAAGTTGGATCTGGACTGTGAGGGAGTTAGGCGAGCGTGGATTTGAAATACCATAGTTGCGAAGCAACGGGTATAATAAACCGCAAAGTAATATATTCATCTTGCGACTAGTTGCTTGATTGCAAAACGCTGACTATGTCAAACTTACAAAGCAAGTACCAGTTGCGTAGCTGGGAGCTAACGAGTACATCAATCTGCAAAACAACATCTTTGGCATAATTATTAGAACGTCTACACTTTTCAAATTGTCTCGATGGATCTGATTTTCCTATTGATTGAAAAGTATGGCTGGAATTGCACTTATTGGTGTTGAAATCACTCCTTTCTTTTTTAAGAGATTCAAGTTCTCTTTCCAATTCCCCGGAATGCATTGTTCTCTCTTCTACATCCGTATCTACTGAAGTTATCTTGTCAGATTTGAGGTTTTATTTACAGGAATATCTGGTCGGATCGTGTCCGTCAATTGGGCTTACTGTGCACCGATTTCAGTAGCAGGAGCCTGTGTTGTCCATTGAGCTCTTCTTCGTCTGACGAGAATTCAATGTTTTCGGGTGCTATTTACTTCTCGTTTTTTTCATACTTGATGTATGAATTGCATTTGATTGCCCTTGCATATACTGTTTATAATAATCGAACATTTTCATCTACCCTTTGGATTGTAAAAATTCATTAATTTGCTGTTGGAACTGTTCATCATTGTTATATGGTGAAATATCGTCGTCTTCATCATCCAGAACATCGGCCTTATCAGCAACATTATCATATGTATCATAATCATCGTGATCGATCAGTAAGTACTTCAATTCTTCGAGATCAGAGTCTGATTGATAATCACTGTCGTTGTTATATTGCTTCCGTTTCTTGTCACCTCCATTCTCAATAAAATAGTTTATAAAGTCAGCAAATTCTGAATTTTCCAAATTTTGCAATTGCTGATTAATATCACCTTCTTCATCGGAGCTATCATTATCAAATTCTTCCAAAATATCAGTTTCTTGTAATATTTTTTCCACATTTTCTTTATTATCCATGAACGTGGAAAATTCTTCGACCAAGGCATTCTGTTTGGCATCATCCAACCCTTCAGCATCAAAAGCACCAAAGAATTCCTTTAAATCTGCTGGAACTGCCAGGTTCAATCTACCTTGTTTGATTAGCTCATTTTGTAACAAGTCTCGAGAAAAAGGTTGATCATCCCCATCTCGACTATCAGTCTCTTCAACTTCTAATTTCTCCAATCCATACGTCAACAACTTGGATGCTAAAACATTTGGCAGGATATTTTCATATTTCAACAGCTGAATGTAAATTTCTGCCAATCTAACTGCATGAATGGGTATTATCGTCTCTGCTTGACAATTAGATATATCCTGATCAATGAAATGATCATCATGGTTCTTAATAATCTTTGCGATCAAACTGGGATCATTATACAAAATTTGTCTATGTGCCTCTGACAATTTCAAAGAGACATCGTAGATATTTGCTAAATTATAATCGTGTTTGATTTCCCGGTCCAAACGGGAGGTCATAGATTCACTAACCAGGTAATCCTGATTCTGTAATTGATATATAGCTCTCTTTAGAGGGAGAAACTTATCAACTTCGTGATTATTTAGTACTATTACTTTCCCTTTCTGCAACCAAGTACGATTCATCGAAACGGTTCTATCCAACAACCAATCTTCGGCCACTTCGAAAGTATGTATTAGAATCACCTCATACTCTGTAGAGTTCCAGATATGTATAAAACACGAATTTTCCCTACTAAACTCTTGCATAATTTGAATCAATAAATTCTCATCAAAATATTCATCATCATTGATTAATTCTCCATATATATACTCAATTGTCTTGCTAACACCATCTTTATTGGTCAACACATGTTTGTGAAGTGCAAACTTGGGCTTGGAGTTGATCCAAGGATAATATTTGATAAAAGGTTGTAAGAATTCAACTAAACGTGTGAAGGTTTGCTGGATATCTATCAAGTCAATGATTATAAAGGAAGAAGCAGCTTGTTCAAATTGGTATTTGATATCTAGATCATTTGGAGGCTGTGAATCCCATCGATATTGGGAATCCATGAAAGATGTAGATGAAGATCATCTCTAAATCTCAATGCGATTTACAAAATAATACACATAACAAATTATACTAGAAATAACAGATGAACCTTTTAGCAATACTTTTGAGACATAGCAGATCAGCCCAGTAGTAAATGAATTGTATGTTAAACGAGATAACTCAATTTTTTTTTGTAAATGGCAAGCGTATACCTCATGTTTTTATGGAATAAATCACCACTTTCTCGAGAGATTAGTATAAAAAGATTATAAGGATAACTTATACTTAGTCTCAATTTGTCTAACTGTTTATTCTACAACTATTCGCTTTTCAGTCATTAGCTTGTAGAGCTGAAATATCTATATATGCATATTTCATAATATGATATAATGAACGACAGATACCGATATAGATTTTACGCTTCACCATTATCTTACTTAATTTTATTCAATTTTAATAAATACTATAAATACTACTTCATCTATAATTTAGAGTCGTGGACTCTTTCGATGATGATAGACGAGGCACCACCACCACCGTTACAGATACCAGCAACACCGATTTTCCCGTTTTCGTTCTGTAATACTGATAACAAGGTAATGACGATTCTAGCACCGGAACAACCTAAAGGATGGCCCAAGGCGACGGCACCACCGTAGACATTCAATTTTTCGGAAG
The DNA here is from genome assembly GCA_030557765.1 of Suzukiozyma candida. Lineage (NCBI taxonomy): Eukaryota > Fungi > Ascomycota > Pichiomycetes > Serinales > Debaryomycetaceae > Suzukiozyma > Suzukiozyma candida. Next base: position 17,888 of record JANIVU010000209.1, read on the forward strand.
GAATATCTAATAATTTTTGATTAGCTAAACCGACAACTGAAAAGGCTTCGTTTAATTCGAAGAAATCGACTTTATCTTGGGAAATTTTCGAGAATTTCAAAGCTTTTGGAATGGCCAAAGCAGGAGCAATAGTGAAATCAAGAGGTTCTCTGGCGGCTTCACCCCAACCGGAGATTTTAGCTAACGGAGTTAAACCCAATTCTTTTAATTTGGCTTCTGAGACTAGGATTAAAGCAGCACCACCGTCGTTTAACTTAGAGGCGTTTGGACCAGTGACAGTACCGTTTTCCTTCTGGAAGACGGTTCTGGCAGTAGAAACTCTGGCTTCATTGAAATTGCCGACTTCTTCATCTTGGGAGACAACCACATCTGGTTTTCCTCTAACACCTTTGATAGTGACTGGGGAGATTTCATTATCGAATTTACCCTTCTTTTGAGCAGCTTGGGCTTTAGTGTATGAACCAATGGCATATTTATCTTGATCTTCTCTAGAGAAACCATGATCAGCGGCACATTTTTCACCGGCAACACCCATTAATTTGTCAGAGTATACATCTAATAAACCATCTTTTTGGACCCCATCAACCATAGTGGAATCACCATATCTAGCACCAGTTCTTGCAGCAGGCAAGTAGTATGGAGTATTGGACATAGATTCAGCACCACCGGCAACTACAATATCAGCAGAACCAGTCATAATAGATTGAGCACCAATAATGATTGCCTTCATACCTGAAGCACAGACTTTATTAACACAAGTAGCAACAGTAGTTTTAGGTAAACCTGCTTTTAAAGCAACTTGTCTAGCAGGAGCTTGACCGACATTAGCTTGTAATACACCCCCAAAAACAATTTCCTCAACATCTTCAGCCTTAATCTGAGGAACTTTTTCCAAAGCAGCCTTAACGGCGTGTGCTCCTAAATCAGAGTAAGTTAAAGAGGAAAGTTGACCTTGGAAAGAACCAATTGGTGTTCTAGCAGTAGAAACAATATATACGTTAGACATACTAATAAATATTTGTTATTAAATATAAAAAAGACTGAAATATGTTGTAGAAACTTCTCTTCTTTTATATTCGTTCCCGTCGTTTAAGTTTTTTATTCTCCACACGTGAGGAGATTTCGGGAAATCTGTCAAAAGGAAGAGAACTTAACAAAGAGAACCAGATAGTTATGTTACGATTTAATAACCCTCGTTTGGTTTTAGGTACTCGGTTGTTTACTAGAGGTTTGAGTAGTACAAGACCTATATATTTGTTTAAAAAAAAGGGGAATAATGTAGATACTGGTAAAGTTGTTGCTACTTCAACTACGGCTACTCCTCCGTCTCCACCTGATAAGATCCATAAACGGATCCCAAAGTTTTTACATCCGTATACGAAACAATTTGTCAATGCTCCATTCAGTCATGTAACTGCGTTTTTGATTTTGCATGAATTAACAGCGATTGTGCCGTTAGTAGGGGTTTGGTATGTACTACATAAGTATCATATGTCAGTTCCCTTGGATTTACCAAGTTGGGCTATAGATAAAGGGACAAAGATTATAGATACTTCTTTAAAAAACTTTGATTTTACTGATTTTACCTTTAATGATAAGTTCAATTTTATCATGGAGGGGGCGTATGCTTATGTTATAGTTAAGTTCTTGTTGCCAGTGAGGTTGATGTTTTCGTTGAGTTTGATGCCGTGGTTCGCAAGGGTGGCAGTGTTGCCAGTGACGGGGTTGTTCAAGAAGAAGAAAGTTCCAGCAAAGCTGGAACAAGTTAACCTGGAAGTTAACCTGGAACAGGTTAAGTTGAAGAAGGTGGATAAACCTAGGTTGTAAACCACGGAGTGGTTTTGATGACAATCTGTATATACATAGACCACGTAGTGGTCTTTTAAAACTCTGTATGAAATATATATATAAATATAGTATACATAAAATAAAATGTGGTAAATGTGGTGAATATGGTGAATGTGGTAAATGTGGTAAATGTGGTGAATGTGGTAAAAGTGGTAAACGGAGTAAACCTGGAACAGCTTAAGTTGAAGAAGGTGGATAAACCTAGGTTGTAAACTCTGTATATCGTATAGATTAATTAATTCTCTTGATGGCAAACTCTATGAGTAAAAAAGTACATCTCGTATAGATCAAAATGTGTAGGGCAAAAGACCCCTGCTAAGTTGTTCCAAAATCGAGCAAGATCGGTAAGCTCGCATCGAGGAAGTCCACTTTGTTTACAACGTATACACCACCAGCTGTCCTTTGATGACAGGCTCCGTAAACTCCGTCTATCCATATCGTATAGCTCACCAAAATGTGGTAATAAACGATCGGAGTTTCTCCTTTGGGAAGTGGATCTGCTTGATGACAAATGGTATTAGATGTACGAGCATTGTAAGTGGCTTTGCCAATGGCTATGCCATTGGCAATTGCCGTGTACCTGGGAATGTGGATCGTTTAGTTGGGGCTTTTTTACGAGGTTAATCCGATTGTCCGTGCTTGTTGATTTATGATCGAATTGTACATGGTTCACTAGGATGCAATTTTTATTGGCCATTGATAGTCGTTTACAATCATGGAGATTATACAAAAGCTGTACACCATCGATAAATTGTTTGCTCTTTCCCTATCACTTTTTCCTGAAATTACCCATGGGTATTATAATTAAGGTTAGTGTTCTGGATATACGGATGATGAAGTGGAGATGATTAGATTCAAGGCTAATATATAAAGCAGGGTAAACCATGGAGTTTTATCGAACTACTACAACCTATATTGTATGATAATTGATCAGTTTCCTCTGGGGTTTGTCATAAGGCTGAACATGATCTAATCATCACAGCCGTACCTCATTATCAAACAGAATTCGAAAATAGTGGATAATGTATAGCCGCTAATAATGTCATTGAATCAGTTAAAGTTAGTCACTGACAATATCTCGCTTCGTTTGATTGATTCAATCATCCTTCACTACCTTGGAATAATCTCGCTTCGCTCGATTATCTACTACATTTTCATAAAACAAACTTTCTATGCAATAAATACTATAAAAATAATCTTTTTTAATTGACATAATGTCATTGATCATAAATTTCATAAACATGATGACGATGATTAATTTCTAATCATATATATATAAATAATAGAGATAAACCCAATTGATCTACTCTATTATAATGGACAATGTAAACCATTGTAAAAAGGATGGTAATCCAGGCTTGAAGCCTGGTGAAAGTCAATGAAGTGTTTGAGGGGAAATGTGTTGGAGAAAATGGATCTGATTAAACTGTAGAATCTTCGTGTAACAGAAACCATCAATTACAGCAATCAGTGGTACTGGAAAAGTCGATAATAGAACTGGGAAACAATTCTAGGACCGGATGTCGAATTTCAATAATAGACAGCAATCTTCTACAGAAAAAAATCGCAATACCAAATTGTAAACATTGACCTTGATTAATGTCGATATCGCAAAATTCAATTCAAATTCAAATCCAGTAAATTCAATTCAAATCTTTCATCCCATTGTTTCCAATTCCATAATTGTAAATCCAATTTTGTAATTTCCCTAATCCAAGGTGACCATCATTTCCTCCTTCTTCATGGGGACAAACTCGTCCAAACTACCAATCTGTTGTTTCAACGTCAATTGATCGCGGGCCCAAGTAGGGACCAACTGTTCATTCAACAGAGTATCTATTGACAATTCACGATCGTCGAAATCAAACAATACTGGCAAATCCTTCAAATCGGGTTGGTTAGCGTAAATTTGGTAACTGGCATTATTGGAATGGCTCGAGTTGTTAAACTGTTGACTAAAAATCTTACGGTAGTTAGGTAATTTCGTGGCTTGATCCCTCAATTCATCAAAATAAGGGTCAATCATAGCTTGCAAGCAACTGAATCTGTCCAAGGGGGAATATTGCAACGCCAAAACAAGGAAATTTATGGTATCTTGCGACATTTTCTTGAAAATTTTATTCAATGGAATTGGTTTAATTTGGGGGAATTTATGTTCCATGTAATTAGGATTCATATTTTTGATTTGATCTTTGGAGGGGGTACCCAAGATCTTGATAATTTCCACCAATTGATCAATGCCCGATTCCCCAGGGAATAATGGTTGGCCCAAGATCAATTCGGCCATGACACACCCAGCGGACCAGACATCAATTTTGGTGGTGTAGTTGGTAGCGCCAAAAATCAATTCGGGAGCTCTATAGTAACGGGAACAGATATAGGAGACATTTGGTTCAGCCGGGTTTAAAATCTTGGCCGAACCAAAATCACACAATTTCAACTCCCCGGTTTCGGGGTTAATTAAAAGATTTTGAGGTTTTATATCACGATGGCAGATCCCTTGCGAGTGAATGTAATTCAACGCTCTAAACATTTGGTAAGTATACAATTTGATTTCTAAAGCGGGCATCGATAATCTCTTGGAGACATAATAATTGGAAGCTTTATATAAAGTTTCCGGGACGAATTCCAAAATCAAATTCAAAAACAATTCTTGTTTGTCATTGTTAGTATAGAAATAGTATCTCAAATCAGTAATATTTCGGTGGTGGACCAACTTCATAATCTGCAATTCTCTATTCTTATATCTTTTATCTTGCAAGACTCTTTTCATGGCCATGATTTCATTGTCGGGTAAGATTTGGGTTTGGAAAACCACACCAAAGGAGCCATGTCCCACCATTTGCGACTGAGTGAATTGGATGGACTGGATCTCCCCCGTGTGGCCGTTGTTAACGTTTTCGGTGATGATTTCTGTTTTATACATGGTTAGTACATTCAATTGTTGGTTGGTTGTTGTTTGCTAAAAACTCGCAACTAAATTTTGATCAGGTATTGGAAATGAGTATGCAGGAAACAGACTAAAAACCAATCAGAAGGAAACTAAAACAAAAAAGATGAAGTAAAACAATGGTAGTGGGTATTAATAATGATATATTAATACTCTTAGTTAATAGAATGGACTGTATTGAACTTCTGCCTTTTCTTCTGGTTTTCTTTCTTGTTTTGTTTTATTTTAGTCGTCACCCTGTTGAAACTGAATCGAGACTTCCCCACAATGCTAAAAAATATGCAGGAGCGCAGAACATATCGGACCACAGTGGAGTGAAAGTGAAAGGAAGTAAGTGGAACAAAGAAAATAAACAGAATAGTTCTAGGATAACATAAACCAACCATTCTGGTTGACCCTATCAAAAATATCTAGAAGAATAAAATCTAGAATTTATCCAGATTAGTTAGTAGTAGAGATTGGTTAGTAGAGGGGGGGGTTAGTAACTTTCACTTTCACTTTCACTTTCACCTGAATCGCCGTATCTTTCCTTCTTCTTTTCGGGTATGTTTACCCCTTAAAATAATCTCCAGATAATATTTACCCAAACCTGATTTCCAAGCATACGATCAAAATTTACTGCTTTCGTCTTCTCTTTACTTATTTTTCCGTTCTTTCTCTTATACATACCAATCTTCTCTGATCCTCTTCTTTCAAACTTCTTGAACATTTTCCACTTGCGTTTTGTAGTTAGATTACTCTTTGTTTGATCATAGGAATTAGACCGATCTCTTGTCTCCAAATCTTCTTTGGATGAGTCTGAATCATCATCATGGTTCTTGATAAAGTTGAAGAACTTACTAGTGATGGAAGAGTTTCTTCTTTTAGGAGACTGTTTTAAGTGTAAATTCTTGTTGACGGGATTGGTGATTTTCTGATTATTGAAGGGGTTGTTAAAATCAATGCCGTTTCCAAGGCCAGCGCCATTGCCATTGCCGTTAGCACTGCCGGTGGTGGCACTATTCTCCGGCACCAACTCCTCCTCCATTCTCAACCTGTCCATTTTCCGAGTCAAGTTATTTTTTTTCTTTTTAGTTGCCTCTTCATAACCAGGGGGGAAACTTGACGGAGCAGTATTATCATCAAAGGTAAACTCATCTGATCCATCTGTTTGTATTTCAACACCATTATAATGGGTTAATTTAGAAGCCGGTACTTGCTCGGTGACAATATTATTAGAAGCATCCCAGTTCTTGGATAAATCCCGCTTGCCATTCTTATACTCTCGCTTCAATTCTTTTTTCGACTCTTTATACGCATCATGTTTATCATGTTTCTGTTTTCTTTTGTCATGTTTGTCCAGTTTTTTCTCCTGTCTAGACTCCTTTCTTTCTTGATGTTTCTCCTTTCTTTTTTCTTTCCTCTCCTCCCTTTCCACACGTTTTTCCAGTGTTTTATCTCGAGGAATACCATCAAGCCCTTCGACAATATCTGAACCATCACCAGTATAAACAGTAGTAGTATAATTGCCATTATTAACACCAGTACCATTAGCAATACCTGTCCCATTAGCAATACCTGTACCATCTGTACCATTCCTCTTCTTCTTTGCATGTTTATTAGCATCTTTATAAATAGGTTTATCCACCAAGAGTTCTCTTAATATTGGAGTGGTGACTGTTTCATTGTGAAAACTCTTAGGATAATATTTATTCATATCATACTCTCTCTCCAAGTAGTCGAAATCAATCTTCCTAATCTGGTCTATAGTAATATTATCATTCATGGTTTAATAAGGTGTTGTTAGTTAAAACTATATGGTTGTAAAAAATTTAATGTGTGTGGAGAAAACAACGCAATTTTTCTGGAGAAGGAAAGTTTATTTTTTTTTTTTCTCCGGAGTTTTCCCCAGCAAAGAAGAAAAGAGAAGACAAGGAATAATGAAGAGATGGTATTAGTAGTAGTATTAGTAATTAGTTAAATAGTAACTAATATAATGTCAAGGAGTCTAGTTCTGTTCAAATAAAATTACACTAATCAAGTGATGTATATCTACCAATTACATTAACCGCGCGGCATTATCACAGTGTAGATTGGAGAAAGTTATCCTTCAAAGTTAACAATTGGGTTTTCCTCGAGGTAAACACTATGAATTTACTTTATTCAAACATTGATATACACACGTTGGATCTAGAGATTTTCTCGATTATTGAGATGACTCTTCGTTGCTACCAGTACATGGTTATGATTTTACAGATTCAGAAAGTACATTTTTTGTAATTAAATTATGATAATAGAATATAGTAAAAGAATATTGGTTGATAGGTAGTTGTCTAACCGTGGTTAAGTAAATATTAATTAATTTCATACCCCGTTGTAGATCATCTGTGTCGTGGACACGGCTGGTATTTCTTGTGAAATGTCGCTCCGCAACATTTGAACGACATTTCAAGTATTATCAAGGGATCTCTCTAAAGGGGTATAATACACCACACCACTTTATTTTCTTGTGAGTCCAATAATAATGTTGTAAATAGTCTGACAAAGGTACCACCTTCCATTTATTATTAAGGTTTCACCAGATTCAGCTAGTTAATAATTAATTAGTTAGTGCAAATACAAAATTATATATTAGTCTGTGAGGTCTTAAATCTACGTGTAATCTATAGTTAGCTTTCTAGTTGCTAGTGTGACAAAGGTTACTTTAGTTTAGAGAAGAGTTATTCAGCTTTAGTAGTGATCTCCTGGATTCTCTCGTGCATAATATGTCCTGTGAAAGTTCTCTGGGCAAGAGACAAGGAGTAGCCCTATGTAGGGGGTTTGATCCAACTATATATAATAAAAGAAATCCTGATTAATTTACAATAATTCATTATGCCTGATTTAGACCAAGTCAAACGTGAAGACAACGTAGACACTCCTGCGGTTGGGTTTGTTGGACTTGTTACTGCTGGTGGTGTCTCCAAAGATGGCTACTATCTTGTCATGACCGCCACCCATCATGTGTGCAACAATAGATCTGCCTTCACTTCTTTCAATTCAGTTAAACAAGTGATTGCTGATCTTGTTGGTAATCCTGTTGAAAGCCAAGGCGTTGGTACAGTCGTTATTCCCGGTCTGGGCATTGTTCTTAAAGATGCTGTCTATATTCCCCTGGCTGTTTGTAATGTAGTTTCATTTAATACTTTAAGAGATGACGGGTATCATATTGGCTATGAAAATCGCGAGTTCACCATTGATGGTAGACAAATTACATATAGTGACGCAGGCATATTTCGTGTTATAGATACTGATCAGAACCCAGATTATGTGTTATAAGCCAATTGAACAACAGCGAAGGTGTTGTCAAAACTTATAATGGATTATAAATTCTACATCAATCGGATACTTCAAGTGGGTTTCAAATGAAGTAAATGTGACAGTGAAACTACGTTACTGGGACTTGAGTTGAGGTTTCTTGAATTTATATATGTATAGTTTAACACAATATATTATTTTACCCATTATAGCCGAACGTCGTTTTCCTTTAGTAATTTTTTGACCACTCGTCTAGTATTTATTATTACGAGCACTCATATTTCCATTTTAGGTTATTGACGGATTATGCTGTAGGGGTTGCGCCTCGGATATGCTAGTTTGACAGCGGTATTATAAACCTATTGAATACTAGTATACCATAACTCCATGATTGATATATATTAGTTTGTATATAGGAGGCTAAAAATAATCTCCCCCCTAATATTTTGCCAACCTAATAAGGTTTAACTTTAGTAATACACTACAGGCTAATACTTTGGCGAAACATGTTCCATACCACCACCACTACCGTGGTGGTGGTCCTTCATATAAATATTTTGTGGTATATAATATGCACCGATCACCATTGTTCTGTACTAATTCATCCCCTTAACCGATAACAAAAATCAATTATAAAAATTAACTGGTTTCCCTTATTCTTATCTTCCCCATATCATGTCCCAAGTCAAGATAGATGAAGCTAAGCAAGCTTTCATGTCGTTGAAAGAGTTATTGGAATCTTTGAAAGAAGATACCACCTCTGATACCGATGTTACTACCACCACTCCACCCATAGAATTGACCGATTTCCTCGGCCAATCTTCTTTCGACCAGACCATGGTTGAAGAAATGCTTGAAGAATTGTTATTGAATATCGATACCATGAAACCACAATCATTTGATCGCAAGAAAATGAGGCTGGTCTTGTTGAACAAACTATCCAAACAGGATATTGGTTTTGTCATTTTGTGGGTTATTGTTAGAGGGACTAATCTTAATTCTTGTAGACACACAAGTGACCCAAAAACCCTTAAAAAACTCAAGAAAATCTTGAAGAAGGCTAATATAACTACCGTTTTGGATCGCAAAACTGATGATATTGAAACGTTAACTTTACACAGAATGATGGTTTGTTTCCCCGAAGTCGCTGCTATGGAAATTGCCACCGCTGGCAAAAGATTGCACTTGCCAAGTAAGGGTATTGATACCGATTTACCCCGGTATTATCAATTTAGAACCGCGGGGTCCATTGTTCCTGAAGAATTGATTGAGTCTTGGTCCGATTGGTATAGACAATTTGCCAAATTGGTAAGATTGCAGGGCAGCTCTACTGCTTATATTAAAACCACTTTGCGTAATAGAATGGATGATAAGTTTATCAAGGATTTACATATTATGTTGATTGATAAAACGGATGGCAAAGCTTTGACTCAATAATCTTGCGAAGCAAGATTAGAAAATATGATTATAATTATAACCAATGATTAACTGGTTAATCGTTGGAAATTTCTTATGACAGTCAAGTGATTTAATCGGGTGCTGGATATTTATCTTTTGCGTATTTATTTGTTTAGATTATTGAATTTAGATAGGGTTTGATATTAATAAATATAGTTTGTTCAACATGGATTATTTTGATTTTAAACGCCAGTCTCCAGCTCTGTGGTTACTTTCACCAACTCCGTATACAACTCCTCTGCTGTAATCCTCCTCGTCCCCTCATAAACCATCATTTTTTGGAACAACTGACAAACCTGTTGGTTATTGCATCTTGGCAATATTTGAGCTACTGGCTTCCTCTCTCTCTTGGTAAACTCAAACGCTTTGAAATGGTATTTATCGTCACTCATGCGTGGCCAGTACAATGGATCTGATTCCGACCCATTCTTTACATACGGGGTGCCAAACGTGGTAAACAATGCATTGATCAAAGATAAATCATTATGAATCTCAAAGGTTTTTAAAATCGATTTAAAGTTGCTAGAATATAACATGGTGATTATTATCCCAAGACTCCAGATATCGACCTCATAACTATAATCAGTGACACCAAAACAAAGTTCCGGGGGTTTATACATACCCGAAGAAATATCTGTGTACTTAGCATCTGGTGGTTCATCACCATTATCATTGGTATCATAGCTAATCCCGAAATCACCAATTACAGGGTTGATGACATCATCGTAAAAATATACATTAGAAGGTTTAATGTCACGATGGATAATACCTTTCAGGTGTATATACCTTAGACCATCAGCTAAACCTAGAAGCAATAATTCAATTGACTTATTATCTAATTTGCTCGTATAAACAACTGAATTATTCAATGGATCGTCAAGATTAAACTTTGTAGTCTTTCTAGAATATTTAGCTTGCAACAATTGATCTAAATTATAAGGATAGTATTTAGTAACTAGTACCATATCATCAGCATAGTGATAATCATTCAAATATTGTAAAACTCTCTCCGACTTCATCTTTTTCAATATATTAATCTCTCTTCTAATACTATGTGGTTTGATTGTAATATCCATATCCACCACTTTTAAAGCAACTATCTCATCCTTGTCATCTTTAGCTTGATATATATCAGAATAAGGACCACTGTATATCCTTTTCAAACGAGTGTATCGTTTGTTAACCTCCATTAGAATAAAGGAAATTCTTATTTACACATTTAAAATCTCAGAAAAAACCAACCGTTCTAACAATCATACAAATAAAATAAAATAAAATAAAATAAAATCTACAAAGAACTGCTGTTAGAGCTTACGTCCAATTCTTATTCTCTCTATAACCACTATATTCTAACAATCATACAATTATAGTTCTTTTACAAAATTTTATTCATGCCATCATTATCATTACTCTTATATACAAATACTAGATATATATATATATGTTTTATCACCTTCTTTTTTTATTTGAGTTGACATTAGCATCATCAATTCCATGACGTTTGAAGTTGTTTGGAGGGGCATTGTTTGATGATATATCTACATCATCTGTATATATCCTTCGTTTAGGATAACTCATATTCAATCCTTCAAAAGCATTTTCTTGTACTTTGGGTAATTCTAGGAAATATGGATGTACTAAGGCTTGATCAGACGTTAACCTTGTTAATGGATCGTATTCTAGTAATCCATATAATAATTCCAAACATTGTTTGTTGGTTCCACCGATCGCTTTGTACCAATTATGCAAGTTGGGAGGGAAGTTTGTTGCCAATTGTTGTTGAAGGGTTAGATATTCAGGGTATTTATTTAATGAAGGCCAATTCTTCAAATTGGGAGTTCCTAAGATTTCAACAATCTTTAAGAATTGATTTTTCTGGAATGGTACTGATTTCTTATTATTCAAATCGATTTTTGCCTCTTCTCCTTTGAAAATGGGTCGAAGAGATAATAATTCTGCTAGGATACACCCTACAGCCCATAAATCAATTGCAGGACCATACTGTCTCGCTCCTAGTAACAATTCTGGTGCTCGGTACCAGATTGTCACTACAACTTTATCTCCAGTGTACAAACTCTGCAATGGATTGTTAAACTTCCTCGCCAACCCTAAATCACCGATCTTGACCACCCCTTGACTCGAAACCATGATATTTGCTGGCTTTAAATCTCGATGGAATATCCAATTCTTGTGTAAGAATGTCACCCCATTCAAAATCTGCCAGATTAGTGATTTTATAGTCACTTGTGGGATATGTTTCACCTCCGGATGCGAATGGTAATGGATTATTTGTAACAAATCATGTTCACAGAATTCAAACACCATACATATAGATTTGTTTTCCAAAATAATATCAATTAGTTTGGTGATATTTTTATTCGAAATCTCTCGACAAAGGGACATTTCTCGTATGGCAGATTGGGAAATACCAGTGTAATGGGTGATTTCATTACCATTGATATCATGATTATAATGAGTCTTGTTCAGTTGATGGTTATCCGATTTGAATTTCTTGATTGCAAAATATTGATTCGGCACTTCATCAGAAGTGCCATTTTTTCCATTCATATCATTATCTGGATTAATTTTCATTCGTTCACCTAAAGTCAACGACACATCTTTCGTTTTCTCTTTTCCATCATTATCATTATTATTATTCTTTAGTTTCGCCTTGTAAACCTTCCCATATGTACCAGCTGCAATGTAGCCAATGATATTATACGCTGATAATAGTGACTCTCGAGTGACATCTTTCCGATGTTTGAAAGGACCAATTGTTAGTATCGAATTCGACGCCATAAGCGCTGGTTGTGGTATCATAGGCATATAGTTTGTTTGGTTTGTTCCTAAAACTTGATTAAATTGTTGGTTCTGTGGAGGGTGGGATGTATTTTGATTATTTCCATTGTTAACCCCATTTCGATACTGCTGGTATGCTGGGTTGTTCATGGTTATGTTATTAGCGTTATTATTGGTATTGTTGTCTCTATTAATTCGTTTGGTGACTTTGTTCATATCCATCAAATCGTGAAATATTGATTTACGTAGCGAGCGACTTTGAGATTTCCGGAGAGTTCACCAAAATTGGTAATTTATTATTAAGGTCTATAAATGCTATATACTGTTGTAGGAATTACTAACCGATTCATTATCATTACGTAAGTCGATCAACGGTTGATTTAGAGGTATGGTTGGTGTTTTATCGACGTTTTCATCAAATTTTAATTGTGAATCGAAATTATCAATAGTAGTTTCAATCTGGTGTTGCTCGTGAGAGATATCTTGTAGTACTTTCTGTTTGATCTCCTCTTCATTTACTTGATAATTATCAGGGTTGAAGATATTGAGGAAATAGAAAGTACCGGAAATATGGTGATCTATTATAATTGATCCCTGGGCGACACATTTTTCAATCTCTTCGATAGTAATGTTGTACGCCCAATGGAAATGGTCCGAAATTTCCGAGATGGTGTTGCCTCTGAAATAGGTGGCATGGTTTGTATCTTCCATAATTTTCAATTTCTGATAAATATACTGATAATAGGTATCATGTAAATAATCAAGAATGTAATTTTGATAAGATTGGATATTTGAATGGGTTAATACTAATAGTCCCGAGTTTTCATATCGTTTGGGCAAAATGGGTAGCTGTAAACTGGGGAATAAGTTTATTGCTTGTAAAAATTCTTGGGAGGAAACCAATTCGATCCCAAACCCTTGCGAATTGATCAAGTATCGATTGTATAAAGCAAACAAATCCTGTGACGTTATCATTGAAGATGGTGAGGAAAAGAGGTTTAAAGTGTATTCACTTATATGACGAGCTAGCTCTGGTAAATATAATGAGCTTTTCTTGTCAATTTTGACCAGGGGGATGATTGTTGTTAACTTAGGGTTGTTTTTAGTGAAATTCTGGGTCAATTTTATCAAATCTTTATATTTAAACATTAGATTTTCCAAATCATTTAATGAATTCGATAAGATATTTTCGTTTGATTGGCGCTGTTGTTCACTTATAAGTTCAAGGCCGCGGATCCCTCCTCCAGGGGCAGACTTCTCTTGTTTTGTGTCTCCTGTTAGTTTAATGGAATTTTGATTAATCTTGCCATTATTCTGTAGAGCTTGCCATTTGAACTCGTCCAAGATTCTCGTCAAATGTTGCATGAATTTCGCTTCACCGCCTTTACGAAACGACAATTTGATATACGGAGTGGTGGAAGAGTATACTTCCTGGTCATTCTCAAGCACAATATTCAATTTGGGTGAAACATTAGATTTACCAACAACCAGATTATTCAATTCACTCCCACAAATCTCACAATGTTTCATTGACGGATGGTTGATAAAGGTACATGCCGGGCATTGATTTGCGATTGGAACAATCGCCAGCGAGGCATTCGTATTGAAATTCTCATTCAATTTCGAGTCTGGGGTTCCCTCAGTATTTTGTAGGTTAGCAAACACCGATTTATTCGCTTTTATACCACACGACTGACAAGTAGGCAAGTCATTCATGTCAACTTCCAGTTTATTCTTGAAGGAACAAATTTTACATACCCAAGTGGTGACAGTCACTTGTTTAACCAGGTCGCTCTGTTCCAGAGCCAGATCCTTTAGAAAAAGCTTAATTTTAGGCAGCGAGCGTAAAAACCCATCAATCAACTCCACCGAATTAACCAATTTCAAGTCCATAGCTAGCGAATTCGCCGGAACTTCATTATCGAAATAAATCAACCGGTGATTAGTTAAGTAAATCCTACCATTTTGGCGATTCAACACTTTAGATTTCCCCTGGTAAAGACCAATATAATCTCTGATATACTCAGTGTACTCTCCCTCGTCCAAGATCGGTCGATTAGACCTGTTGATATAGATGGGGTTCCATATATTCAACCAGGACATGTAGATATAACCATATAATCAACGCACCCAAAAATTGAAAGTGAGCAAGAACGAAAGAAATGAAAACTTTCTATAAAAAATAAAAGCAAATAAAAGGAATGGTAGTAGAGGGTATATATAATAGTCTATCTATATAACACCACCTACAAAATGAAACTAATCATGAAAAAAAAAAGAATAAGTAATATAATGATAGATGTATAGTAATTACCACAACTATTCCAATAGACAATAGTAAATCTTATCTAAATATAAATAAATTATATAATCTTATAATAATAAACCAACATTCAAATCCAATTGAATCAACTACTATGTACATATCTTACCCCTGTTAATGAATCAATGAAATGATCCACAACTACAACAATGAGTGGAATATCTGCAATTAAAAAATGGTGATGTTTGGTCTGCAGAATTTAAATCAATGGGTTTTTATTATCTATATTATCTATATTGTTTGATTTTAATACTCTATCAGAGGAAACTTCTATCTAGTGATACTTCCCATATGATCGTATTCTATTGTATAGTAGTGTTAGGTCTTTTCTTTCTTTGTCTAATTTTATGACACATCTTGTCATATTTTGCGACACTATATTTTTTTAGGTTTTACCGCTGAATGGAAATTTACAACCACCACAAGTAAGTGATTCTTAGGAGTCATGGCTTTCTTATTCAAACGTAATCCAAAGACTCCCCTGGAGTTGGTCAGAGCTTTGAACGATTCCATTGTGAAATTAGATGTGGTTCAAGATAATATTAAGAAATATCAGGATGAAACTTCAAGATACTTGAATCAAGTTAAAATCATCTTGCATGGTGATGATGAAAACGAACCCTTGCCAGATCAAATTAGTATCTTAGCTCAGGAGATATACTCCCAAGATACGTTATACATTTTAATTGCCCATTTGAAGAAATTGGATTTTGATTCGAGAAAAGATGTCTTGATTATATTCCTGACTTTGTTGCGACGACAAATAAGAGATAAGTCCCCGACAGTGGACTATCTCATTCATTCAAAATCGGAGATTTTGACCATGTTGCTAAAAGGTCCAGAATCTCCCGATATAGGCCTCATCTCCGGCCAGATCTTACGTGATTGTATCAAGTATGAAAAAATTAACCAATTTATCCTATTTAATCCGTTATTTTGGAATTATTTCAATTATGTCCAGATTTCTATATTTGAAATCGCTACCGATGCTTTCAACACCTTGCATGATTTGTTAACTACCCACAAGAACTTGGTGGCAACGTTCTTGTATGATAATTACGATCAGTTCACTGCAAATATTACTAAACTCATGCAGTCGTCAAACTATGTTGTCAAACGTCAGTCGGTGCGTCTTTTACTGGAAATTGTGTTGCAAAAATCTAATAAGTTGTTTTTATACAAGTACTTTGACGACTCAAACAACTTGAAATTGATCATGCTCTTGCTCAATGATAAGTCCAAGAATTTACAGTTTGAAGCGTTTGATATTTTCAAGTTTTTCATTGTTAAACCCAAGAAATCACAAAAGGTTTTGGATATTTTAATCAAGAATAAAGAGAATTTTGTCAATTTCTTTAATGCGTTTGAAATTGATGCCAATAATGTCAATTTGGCCGATGAAAAGGAGTTTGTGTTGGCCGAGATTGAAAAGTTGCCGGATATAAGTAAGATTGAATAATCGAAATAATCTAGCGAAGCGAGATTATGAGATTATTGGGTACAAGATAATCGCTGGTGAATAAGTGTATCGAATAATCTAGCCAAGCGAGATTACGAGATTGTCGCTGAATAAGAGTATCGGGGGAGCGAATTGAATCGAGACTATCGCAGGGAGAATTAAAGTGGGATTGAATCAATCTAGCGAAGTGAACTTCGCTCTATTTTCGCAATCAATCGAGAAATGGTTGAATTTATTGTTAAGCTGGAGTATCGGGCTATTCAACCCCATTTCCTGGAACGAAATCAACGAATTAAGCATGATATATTTCAATCATCGAACAAATCATCACTACTACCAGTGAGTAGATTTGATAAAAACGAAATCATCACACGAAACAAGATGATTGAGATAAAGTAATCCGGCAAACTCGATGAGTATAAGTGATTAACTGAAACAAGATGATTGAGCAAGGCGAGATTATCCCTAGTGAATTCGAATATCGAGCGAGAATTAAATTGATTGAGTGCAATAAAGTCATCGAATAAGCCAAAATGGCCAAATCACACGCCATTATTACCTACATCGCTGAAATAGTAAGCCTAGAGCCGGAATTAATTGGTCAATCGATAAAGTTGGTTGCGGTAATAAAAAGGTGATATATACTACATAGTATGATAGAAAAAATTAGATAAATTAGATAAATTAGATATAAAAACATCGAGGTCGATAATAGAGTAATCTTTGTATACAATTCCATAGTCGTACATAATTGTTCAAAAATGAAATATAGAGTAACTGACGCTTCAATAACTGTTTATTAGTAACTTCAAGTTCTAATATGAAACTATGCTTCAGAGAAAAAAATATATAAATGTTGTAAAATATAATTAAGGGTCCTAGTGGTATCGAAATAAATTAAATTAATGTTTTAAAATACAATAGGGTAGGTATTATAGGTAATATGCTCACCAAACTATCTCTATAACTAATCTGCTGAGTGAACAGCAACGATATTTGGCATACCCCAACATTTATAACCTAAAGGTTTTGCTAAATAGCAAATCCCTTCAGTTTCGATTCCATCGTAACCTTCATCACGATCCCAGGTAGTTCCAACGATATAACTTGTTGGAAAGACAACACCTTGTTTGTAAATAACTGACTTTGCAAATAATACTGCACCACCCACAGCATCCAATGGGAATGCATAACTCAAATCTTGATGATCCTGTTGGTCAAACTCCATAAATGTATAGAAATGATAAATTTTATCGTAAACATCTTCCGGAACGTATTGAACATTGTCCCAATCATTAGCATCCATTTTCGCTAATTCTTCATTATTAGGTTTGGTTCTTTCCCCCCTCCATGAATTTCGATCATAATCAACATTATCTTCCCCCCACATAATTCTTGGTGCTATAATATCCAAATCTGTTTCTATAAAAAGATCAATCATGTTTGACTGTTTGAATTCGACAATATCACCATCGAAAAATATCGTATACTGTTCATCCTTCAACACATTGAGTAGCAAGAAATTCCGAACCCGAGCAATTAATCTTCTTCTAGCTCTTTGGGCGCTATTAGCATGACGGTTTTCTCTATCCAAGCTATTGGTTTCCTCTATAAAAGGCGCTCTCATCAAGGTAATTTTATCGAAATTTTTCACGGTATTTTCCAGAAGATAGGCATTGAATTTAGTAAATTCTTCAACATCGGAGATCAAAATACCCAAACTATAATGATTCTTTGCATTAACTAATGTTTCGAACTTTTTCAAAAATTCAACATGAGTTTGAAGAGTC
>JANIVU010000210.1:0-35728 GCA_030557765.1 Suzukiozyma candida
ACTCTTATATTATATGATTATCCAGCAACATTCTTCACATCCACTTGCTTATCTTGTACTTTATCATTTTTATCCTTTAAAGTATCTTGCAAATTAACTAAATTTTGCTTGACATCTAAAGATTTATCTTTAGGTATATCTTTAATAGGTGAATCCTTGACATTTTCAGTGAGGGAATCTAGATGCCCTAGGGATACTCTAGTAGCATCTGCCTCTGAAGATGCATCGACAGATGCATCACCCGAAGTGTCAGCTGAAGTGTTGATATTATTAGAGTTCTCATTAACATTATTAGAACTCTTAACCCTTCTAGATCTCGACCTTAACAAAGGGGAATCATCCTGCAGTTTCAATACTTGAGTAAATGATTTAGGATATAAACCCACATCATTAGTTAACAAATTCTTTCCCATGTACCAACCATCATTATATTCGGAGTCATCTGCAAGTACTTCAATTTTATCACCTAGTTTTAAAGAGAGTTCATCACCTAGTCTAGCATTAAACTGTTTAATACAGATATACAATGAGGTAGTCATAGTATATAGTGTAGTGTGAGATGAATAAGATAATCAATTGAAGATGTTGCTTAGATTTGAAACTGAAGTGTGATTTGTTATATGCAGTTGCTCCCTTTGAAATTTTTATATGATAAATAAAAGAAAAAAAAAAAAAAAAAAAATTTAAAAGAAAAAGCTTAAAGAAAAAAAAAAAAAAAAAAAAAAAAAAAAGGTAAATTTAACTCAATTTCAGCCATTATCCAAGATTAATTAATTAATCTATTGTACCAATCTATGACCTAGAAAAGTAAATGTATATTAGTACAATGGATAAACAAGTAATCAAATAACAGACGAACAATTGATGAAGAATTGTAGAAGAGTCAATGGCAATTGCTTGATCTAAAACAAATAGATCAGTTCTGGAACCACACACGAATGGTATGGTAATTGTAAATGTATTATAAATGTAATGGATTCAGTGAAGCAATTGAACCTATGTAATATCGAGCTCACCTACACAACTATTGGTCTAATCATTTCAATAATACTCCTAAATTGCAACAATAAATTATGATAGTATATTACCAATTTCCAGATGTCTAATAAGCTATAAGATAAAATGAATTATACCCACCAACTAATTTACTTAGAGATAAGATCAACTCTATATCGTAACTTGTCTAGTCAGAGACAGTATGAAGAATTTGGATATTTATTTCCAGCCAAACCCATATAATTTTAAAATATTTTATCATTGTAGATTTATCGGCCGTATCAATTTGGTCTCTCGTTCATCAAAAGATATCTTTGCTTTTACAAGATGTCTAGGTTGAATTTTGGCAATCACCAATAATAGAGCTATTTAATTACCCCGCAACCGAGTCAGCCGTTCTATCCAACCAAAATGCTTGGTTCTATACCAATTCATATTGATAAGATTACTGACAAGTGAACCAATGCCTTTCTTCTCCTTCTACTATTCGGTTCTTGTTACAATTGTAGAAATACGACACCATCCCTATTAATGCAGAACGTCGAACTTCGCCTCAACACTCCATTGCTAGGGGTAGCAATAAAACAATCCTAGGGTCGGCTGTATGAATAGTATAGGTTGTTTATAATCAATAACTATCAAATGAAGTCTATACTAATGAACTCCAATAACCTTCCCCACTCATTTCGTAAAGTTACAGAGACAATGGTTGATTGCTCTATTGTTTTGTGCGTAAGTAAACCTTCTGTATCATACGACCGATAAGCCCTATGAGGTGATGAGATGGTGTAGAAATAGTGTAGAGAAGAGTAATAGATTTTATATACATATATGGTTAATTATATTAGTATAGTTGTATAAGTTGTTGTTTAGTTGTTTCAGTTCTATTCCTTCCATTCCTTTCTGTTTTTGTTTTTGTTTTTGTTAAGAGGCCAAGACAAAAAGTTTATTAGCGCTTGGAAAACATTTCATTTGGCAACTCAAACCATAATCTTCATTTCAACTACTTTCAATCACTTCCAAAGACTAGTATAGGTTCATATAATCACTCTATATGTCCTCTAGTCCTAATATCAACAATATCAACCCATCTGCTATCAGTTTACCAAACCCTCCTCCTCATGACTTGATCACAAAGTTACAACCAGACGATGACGACTTACTAGATCTTATCAACAAACAACAATGTGATGGTTATAGAAATGTCAAGTTTGATATTAAGGATAAGAAGTATAATAAGAATTATAAAAATAGAGTGGGGTTTGATACGATTAATATCGATTATGCTGAGAATGATTTTATTGAAGATGGTATGTTTGGTGATATTTTGTCTCCTCCCATCGACCGTGGTCGCTCAAAATCACCTTCGGCGTCTCCTAGAGTCATGTCTCCATACGGTTCGTCTATTGATAACTCCTTATCTTATTTTGATCCTAATGAAATTAAAAGATTGTTGAACAACAATAACAAACTAAAGTATCCTACAACTCCTATAATCACCCATAGAGGCTGTACTTACACGAGAATACATAGAAAGTTTGAGGATTTGATAACTAATAAAATTAAGGGAAGAAGACCCAAACTACGTGGTCGGGTTATTTTGGTTTACATTTCTGGTAGGAAACATACTTGGGTGGCGCTAGATTGGGTCTTAAGGTACTTTATTGAAGATGGGGACACCGTTATTGTGGTATCGGCAATAGATTCTAAGAGGTTGATTAAAACTACCGGTAGTAATTTGGGTTCTGGGACCATAACTCCCCGTAACACGCCCTTGTCTCCCACAAGAGTGATGTTTAACCCTAAAACTGAAAAGATGAGACTCAGACAGAGGAATTCTCCCGAGTATATGGCCACTCTCACCCAGAACATCATGAGCTATATCATGGAGGTCATCAACCCCAAGGTAATTGCTAAGGTTACTCTAGAATTGGCAGTGGGGAAAACTAAGGAGATCCTCCTGGAAATGTACAAGTTATACGAACCAAACTTGGTGTGCACGGCCACGAAAATCAACCCCCATGTCTCGGCTCCGTTGAGATCATGGACTAGTAATAAGTTAACCGATAGGTTGGTGTACCAGGGCCCGTTACCGGTAATCATTGTCCCGGCGATGAATATGTTGAATATGGAACTAAAGTTGCAGAATGAAATCAACCATGCCCATTCTGACCATACTAAAGACTGGAACATAAACGATGAATCGAATTTGGGGAAAGCGATAGAAACTAAATTGATTGCTGGTCAATCAAATAATTCAAAAAGCACACCCGAACCATTCTCTGCAAGCCCCACTCCAGAACCATTTTCAGATACCGCCTCCGTGCAATCAGAAAATACCATTGACTCAGATAACGACTCGATCTCATCCACCGAATCGTACGATTCGTATGAGGAAATATCGAAATTATTCTACAATTACAAAAAAGATATTAAAAATACGATTCATACCTTGAAGAAGAATCCTATTGATGAGAATTATTTCTCCAACTTTTTGATAAACATCTCAGATAAATCAGTTAGATTCTGTGACGATGTGAGGGATGTCGATCCTGATTTCAAAGGTAAAGGTGCAAAATTAGCACGAGCACTAACTGGGTCGACCTCTTTTGGGATCCGGCCGTACAAGACGAAATCGTTGTTACAGCCAGTCGAAACACCCAAAGCTGAACCCGCCAGTCCTGGTAAACCCGCACCTTCATTTAAAGATATCAAACGGAATTTGCAGATGAATGCGGCTACTCCGCCCCCGCTGATCAAAGTGGATAATGCTAGTCCTAGTCCATCTCCTATTGAGTCGAGTCGACCACCCCTACCACACAACTCATCGTTGAAATTTGTCAATTTGGAATCCCCCAGTAAAACGAAGATTTCCCCTAAACTTAGAAGTAACAGTACCACTGGGTTTAGAAAAGTGCTATCACATCAAGATAAGACTGATGAATACGATATGCGTCCTGAACTAGAGCCAAGTGCATCACATCCTGATTTTCAGCCGCCAGCATC
Organism: Suzukiozyma candida; assembly: GCA_030557765.1. Taxonomy (NCBI): domain Eukaryota; kingdom Fungi; phylum Ascomycota; class Pichiomycetes; order Serinales; family Debaryomycetaceae; genus Suzukiozyma; species Suzukiozyma candida. The sequence continues at coordinate 4,003 of JANIVU010000210.1, forward strand.
ATACAATTATGATGGAAAAAGTTCACCCAAACCTAAGCAAAAAGACGACAATAAAAAGAAGAAAAAGAGATTTTGGGGTAAAATATTTAGATAGAAAAGTAGCAATACACTAGTTTAGATATATAATTGGTTCTCATGTAGACAATTGATTCAGTTTAGATTGATTCTATAAATAAAAATGATTTTGGTAGATAACGTTTTATTTTTTTTTGTTCTCTATAGTGAGAAAGATTTAGTAGAGGTTTAAAGCATACTTTAATGAAGGTAATACTATCATTCATATGTTTACTATTACTGGTGCTAGGATATGAATTTGACACTGGACTAGATCCTAATATCAACAACTATAATTATCTACAAGATTCATGGGGTTTGCTGGAACGAGATTTACTATTTGGTGGTAATTCTACTGGGTTACAAGAATTCGAACCGATTCGAAATACTATATTACAAAGTGAAACACAATACTATTCCTTCGCAGTTAACACTACAGATGGTTTAGGGAGTTACTATCAGTTTTTGATTTTCCTTACTGGAAACATCTGTTCACAGCCGAGTAATGTTCAGGAGAACGATACAGGTGTGGCAGTATACTATTCTTTCAATGGATCCATGTTCGCCGACTTTTCACTAGGTGAAATGCAATTATTCGAGAATGGGTACTTCCAAGCGTTGGCTGAAGTTCCAGTCACTGCAAACGATACAGATCCAAACAATGATTTTTCGATTTTATATATTGGAGTACGAGCTCCCGAAAATACTAATAGAACTGCCCAATGGTCTTACCAGATCGGGGTGTCACAGAACGATTTGGTCTTTCAATGGGATGATCGAAGTTGGGCTGAATTAATCGACACCGATGCAAGCTCGGCTTTAATCACCACCGGTAATCTTACCAGTCCCGAGCAACTAAGTCAGTTGAATGCCAGCCGATCCCAATACTCATTGTATATCTATTCTTATGACTATGTCGACTACTTTGATCTGTTAAACAGTTCGTGGTGTGCTATCCGAAACGGTCCGGCGTTGTTTACCCGAGACGAAATTGAAACGTCGTATACGAATCGTCTGGGTCCTCTACAACAACAATTCTATGTTTCAGGATTGAACGCGTCAACCAAGTATATTGGCTATTTAATATCTGACTTTAAAGGTAATACTTATGGTGGGGCAGTGTACCAGCCCTTTGAATTCGAAACCATGGATGATGATGCCTGTCAGTTGATTTATGATTTGGACTTTTGCGATAAAGTATCGTACTCAGTGCCAGCATCTTCTGACGTCTCCAAAGAAAATTTGAAATTTCTCTATGATCAACAAGCTCAGGCCCACTATGCTAATTTCCTGAAAGCGTTGAGTCAAATCGCTTGTGACACTACAGATGATGCCGCATTCTCACCCATGAAAACCTGTGAAGATTGTGCAAGTACCTATAAAGAATGGTTATGTTCAGTGACAATACCCCGTTGTTCTACTAGAAATCAAACAGGATACATCTTACGTGATGTAGGCCAATCAAGAAACGATTTTATCAATGAGGTGATCCAGCCGAATAGATCGTACTACGAAATACTACCGTGTATTGGTGTTTGCTACTCCATGGTTCGTGATTGTCCTGCTGACTTTGGCTTCGGCTGTCCTACTACGAATAAAACAATCTCAAAATCGTATTACTGGTGGGATTCGAGTGCAGAGTGGCCCAGTTGCAATTACTACGGTACTAATCTACTCTCCTCCAATGGTTGGGTGAGATATACCTTCAACTGGTGGTTGTTTGCCAGTTGTATTCTTGTTCTGATGTTTGTGTAGGACACATACAAATTTTATACGCGTAAATATTTCACCAGTTATAGAATTATTCAACTAGTAAGACAATGAGTGTTAAGAATATAGATAAGGAGAATTTACCTTGGTATGTATAGACATAGCATTTTCAATCAGCCAATTGTAGTATTAACAAATTTTTAGGGTTGAAAAATACCGTCCTGATAACTTAGACCAGGTTTATGGTCAACAAGATATAGTTGATACCGTGAAAAAGTTTGTCCATGAGGGTAGATTGCCCCATTTATTGTTCTATGGACCTCCAGGTACAGGGAAGACATCGACAATCATAGCTTTGGCCAGAGAAATTTATGGTGATAATTATAGGAATATGGTGTTGGAATTGAATGCTTCTGACGATAGAGGTATTGACGTGGTTAGAAATCAAATCAAGAACTTTGCATCTACAAGACAAATCTTTTCTCAGGGGTTTAAGTTGATTATTTTGGATGAAGCCGATGCCATGACGGCGGTTGCCCAAAATTCTTTAAGAAGAATTATTGAAAAATATACCAAGAATACTCGATTTTGTATATTGGCCAACTATGCCCATAAATTAAATCCAGCTTTGTTATCCAGATGTACTAGATTTAGGTTCAATCCTATTAGTACTGAGGGTATAAAACAACAGATGGACAAGGTTATTATAAAAGAAAATATATCCATCCAACATTCGGCAGTTGAAGCTTTGTTGAAATTGTCTAAAGGTGATATGAGACGAGCCTTGAATGTGTTACAAGCATGTAAAGCTGGGGTAGAGGGTGAAACCATGAATGAGATTAATGAAGATATGATTTACGAATGTGTGGGTGCACCACATCCTCAAGATATCGAGACTATATTGGACTCGATATTGAAGGATGACTGGTCAACTAGTTCAGTAACTATAAACAAGTTCAAATTGGAGAAGGGATTGGCTTTAATCGATATAATATCGGGGTTTATCGATATCTTAAATAAATACCAGTTGAAACCAAAAACAAGAATCCTGATCTTGAAAGGTTTGAGTGATATCGAATATGGTATCTCTCGTGGTGGTAATGATAAAATTCAAAGCAGTGCAATAATTGCTACCATTAAAGGGGCATTACAATTTGAAGCGTAAGATCATAATGGAACATAGGGATTAATGGGGTAAATCACACTATAATCGAATCATCTCAGATGTTATTCAATAGCATACCATCTGTTTAACTATATTTTAGTAAAGAAATGTTGGAAAAGCTTGACAAGTACTGTTTTGATCACTATACCTAAAAGGATATATCATGCATGTCAATATATTGATCTCTCCTTATTTATACTAATAGACAATCATTTCGGCTTTTTAAAATCAATCAGTTATTCATATATAAGTAATTAAAATAATAATCCAGCTATTATACCTACGCACAAATAATTGGAATTTGCCTTTACTGCTAGCAGAATATTCGACTCAATTGACGTTGTCCTTACCATGACAATGCTGTACTACAATATCTAAATTTACATTACGTGAAAACATTGTAAGACCATCAACACAAAAATACACCTGTAAATAATAAAATGCAACACGGCTGTTGGAACCATCCTATGGCACGGCAAGATTGTATTTTCAATGTATAGTACCAAGAGTTTTTGATTAGAAAAAATAAAATATTTATTCATGTTAGTATTCACCTTCCAACAGACAGATGTATGTCGGTTACTGATTCCGTGGATATGCTTAGTCAATTGGATAATTGTAACTTTTTCTCTATTGCAAATAATTCTTTACATGTTCATTACATACGTTCCAGTTAGGAAACAGGTAACCTATTTATAAACCGTCACTTTAGTAGAGATGATATTGCCGTAGCAATTATTGGTCAAACAAATTTGGTTCCGTAACAAACCGTTTTATTTTTCAGTATTTTTTTTTTTCCTAGGTGTATATTTAGATCTATGTTGTTTATACACTATTTTTTTTATCTCAATAATAATTACCCGACATAATTCGTAAATCACATAAACATCCGATTATCATTTCACTCCACCTGCAAAGCAAGACTCGCACTTTATTTTTATCTACAACTTATTTCCCAAGTTCACATGGATGGCTTTTGCTTGGGTATAGATTGATAACCCATATTCACCCAATTCTCTACCGACACCAGACATTTTGACCCCACCGAATGGAACATGACAATCTGAATCGTTGGAAGAGTTGATCCACACCATACCGGCTTCAATTTCGGCCGCCATTTCATGTGCAGCCACCAAGTCTTTGGTGAAAACGGCGGCACCCAATCCGTAATCGGTATCATTAGCCAAAGCCAAAACTTCTTCATCGGTCAGGAATTTACCAATGGAAACGACAGGGCCAAAGATTTCTTCCTTGACAATTCTCATAGTTGGTTTGACATCAGCAAAGATGGTAGGTTTGATATAATAACCGGCAGACATATCACCGGAGGTGTTAGTTTCTCCTCCTAAAACCACTCTAGCACCTTCTTTTTTCCCAATTTCGATATAAGAAAGCACCTTGTCTCGTTGTTGTTTAGAGACTTGTGGACCGACCTGAACTTGTTCATCGAATACACTACCTTGTTTGTAAGTTTCGGAAACATGTTTGGCATACGCATCAATGAATTTATCGTAGATTGATTCGTGGACGTAAATTCTCGAAGTCGAAGTACAAACTTGACCTTGATTGTACATAATCCCAATAGCGGCCCATTTCACTGTTTGGTCTAAATCAGCATCAGCTCTGACAATCAACGGAGATTTACCACCACATTCTAAAGTCACTGCTTTCAAGTTTACTGCAGCCATTTGTTGGATTAACTTCCCGGTAGCGGTTGACCCAGTAAAGGCAACTTTGGAGATTTCCATATGCGACGCAATGGCTTTACCGGCTTTAGCACCAAACCCAGAAACAATATTTACAACACCAGGAGGGAATCCAGCCTTCTTGATCAATGTAGCAAAGTATAACATTGATAATGGGGTGATTTCGGAAGTTTTCAACACCACGACATTACCAGCAGCCAAGGCAGGAGCCAATTTCCAAATAGCCATGAGGACGGGGAAATTCCAAGGGATGATTTGTCCACAAACACCATATGGTTCATGGACGGTATACACCAACTTTTTAGGATCATTTTGAATAACCTTACCTTGAACTTTATCAGCCCACCCTGCGAAATACTTAATAGTGGCGGCGGCTTCGTCAATGTCGGACACTGCGTTTTGTGCCAATGGTTTACCACCATCCCAAGCTTCTACGGCCGAGAGAGTTTCACGATCTTCAACAATCAATCTTGCCAATTCATTTAACAAATCACCTTTATAGACCCCACTAGTTTTTTTCCACGACTTGAACGCAGCTTTAGCAGCAGCTACAGCAGCGTCGATATCCTCTGTGTCGGCTTCGTAAATGGCAGCATTGACTTTACCAGTTTCTGGATTTATAGATTCGAAAGTCTTACCTGAAATACTGGGGACGAACTCGTTATTGATAAATAACCCAGTGGGTTGTTTATAGGTAGTACCATTTGGTAAAGTGATTTCTTGTTCTAAAGCCAAAGTCATATTGAAAAATTGCTTCTAGAGAATTGATTTATCTTAACTTTAATTAGCTTTTATATAAATTGCTGTTCGCCAATTGCTATATTCGTCGACCTCCCTATCTGTATTGATTCGGTGGCGGTTACTTCTTTTGGAAAGGCGCTCCACTACAAAAATGCGCATCATACTAAATTGGTGAAGTTTTCCGTGTTTCCAGATTGCGCATCTTCATAAAGTAGTAATATTTACCACACCACTTTATCTCTAACACTAGAAGCGCAACAATAATTGCAACGTTGTAAGTGGCGGATACAAATGTGATCCCTCTTGGGTATATATTTGCATTGTAAAGTTACCACTTTCTTAAGATTTCATGCAAATTTGTTAGTTACTACTTAAACTATTTAATTAATTAGTTCGTGTCAAGCTTAGAACAGAGTTATTCAGCATTAGTACTAGTTATTCAGAATTAGTACATGTGATTCCATATTGTGAGTGTGAGTACGTATAACTCGAACAGGGCTTTTACAAAACAGATATCGGTAATATCTAGCAGGAAACACTTTCTTGAATAGGGTCATTGAACGAATGAACTGTAGTAGTAGGATTATTTGATCGTGTAATATCATAAGGATAAGATAGGTCTTCTGCCCTCTATCATTTATTTGCAACCACACATCTATTATACTCAATGGAAATGCTGTCATGTTTGATACCTACAATATAACTAAATTTATATCACGTGAAAACATTGAAAACGGAAATGTATGTATATACGGTCAAAACCAAAATTATAAAATGAAAAAGGGAAAACTCAACTTGGCTTCACCAACGATCCTATAGCACGGCCACATTGTATTTTAACCAAAACTGAAGGTGCTCTAGTACCAAGAGTTTTTGATCAACAAAATAAAATATTTATTCATGTCAATACTCAATTCTAACAACTGTACGTCTACTACTGCTTCCGTGGATACTTGTTCTCCGATACGACGATTTTAACTTTTTCACTAAGGCAAACATTTCTTTACATGTAAGTTACATATGTTCTAGTTTCAATTAGGAAACAGATAACCTACTTTATAAACCGTTACTACAGTATACATGTTATTACCATACCAATAATTGGTTAGGGAAATTCTGTTCCGTTACGAACCGGATTTATTTTCCTAGTCCTTTTTTAATTTTTGTTATTGGTTAATAATTATTTTCATCGAACAGTGTCATGTTAGCTACATAACCGTTATGTACAATTTTGCTACAAAATAAGATTGGTTCAGACACTACGTTACTGCATGTATAGGGAGTACCAACGTAGACAAACTGAAAACAACCCGGAGTACAAGGTTCAATTCAAAATTAATGCTGGCTGGTAAATTAAGTGGAAAAAAAAATTAGACGCTAGGACGGATAATTGAATCGAAAATGGAGAGTTGAATAGTAGTTACAACTTGGTTGGTTTCTTTGTGCCTGTTTTGTTATATTATATCCTCTCTTGTTCTGAAATTCCCTTCCACGGATCCATTTTTGAATTTTCGGATTATTTGCCATTCTCGCAATTGGGTAACATTTTTGAAACTTGGCAGAATTGATTTTTTGTTATTAATAATATGACTTACGTATTTCTACATATAGGCGATACATTATGTGCAAGAACTCTTTTTTTTGCAATATTATTAGGGTGTTTTCTGTAAGTGGCAAACTCCGTATGAAAAAAAAAATCAAACAATAAGCCAAAAAACAAATGAAAAAAAAAATATGCAAAAATAATCAAAAAAAAAAAAAAGCCTTATGGCTGCAAAAAGTCAAGGAGAATGTTTTGGAGTAAGCTACCTATTGCTAGAAATATATTTGTATATTATTTCATGTTCGATCAAAATTCCGTGTTTGCAGATGTACGATATGTATGATCGTTAGTTTGTAGATTGATCATGGAAAAGTTGACTTTAGTAACAACTGGTTTACGGCAATTGGATTCGATCCAGGTGAATTTCATGGTTATGAATGTAGAATATAGAACGTTCATCTTATTATTATTGATATACTTTAATAATTTCAGGGTATAGGTAACCCGGTTAAATCGAAATAATATTTTAAAATTGCTCAAAACAGGGGGTAAAGATTATTCATATCGTAGGGTGGTATTGATAAGGTAGTAGCATTTGTACTGTCTACTTCTGTCTATGGATTCCATGTACATTTCCGTCAAATAAAATAGTACATTTTGCTAAAAAAACCCCTATACTGTTCGATTTCAAGATTTATTGTAATGACAATTTAGTTGAGAATAGAAAATATAAACCCTGCTCGATCGTAAATTACCATTCCTTCTTTCATTTGAGGAGTGAATCACCCTTGTACCCCTCCAATCATTATTATACCCCTCCCATTTATTATACCCCACACTGTGCTGGTTTCTTCTCTACCAATCTCATTATTTCGTAACCCTACAGACCAATTTCAGATCAACTTAAGACAATATATCACAAAATCAGGAAGTAGTAACCCTACATACTAGTAATAGAGCATATATGGTATACGAGGAGTGTCGAATAACTGACAATAACCATAATCGGAAATACGTAGGTCTAGTAAGTATAAATTGAGATTAGCTTGAATTTAAACCGGGCCACGTCATAGAAATTGTAAATCGAATACACCTGGGAACTTATACAACAGTATATGCCTCTATTCTCCTCCAAGATCTTCCATCATATAATACTCACCCTTATTTTTGTCATTCAAATCAACCCATAATTTTTACATTCCTGACAATTATATGCAAATATTATCAAAACCCAAACTCCTAAGAGAAAATATCAGCAAGAAGTGGTTAAATCGAACATAAACTTGGGCAAAAAAAAGAAAAGACACCCCGTGGATATATATACAACGTGTACTGATGCTGGGTAATACAAGCTGGTATAACCAGAATCAAATCCCGTAATATCAACCAGTTCACGTTTGAGTTTTAAATTATTTTTCCAAGAAAAGCTGCAGAAGATTCAGGGAACAAAGAAAGAAATATATATCCTACACACTAACAAAGTAAGGAATTATATATCCTACACACGTACCTACAATCTATACTTGGTAGCAATCTTGTCAGTTTTGTGACCTTCAAATGTGGTATTGCCACAATCTCAATATAGGTAATCTGACATGAAAACATGACTGAAGTAACATATTGATCGCCTAACCATTCAAACTTTAATGTTGCTTCACACATTGCCAATAGACTACAAGAAAAACTGCCAGTATGATAACGAATTTATGAATTAGAAGCCAAAGGCGGAAATTCTACCAAGATATAAGCCTCTACAACAAAACACTATCACATATATATGTCATTCGCCCTCAATTCAATCCAACTTAGCAACACCAATCTCCTTAAAATTCCGTAAAAATAAATTAAGGATTTATGTAAATACAATCAAGGAAATATGATTATGTAAAAATAAAAAAAAGCAGGATTTAACACTCCAGAGAATAGATTTATTGTTTACAAACATGTTTACAATTACTTAGAATTGATTAGAACCCTTATACCAATTCCCCTATATCAATTATACTTTGCCACTGAACCTTCCTGTTTCACGGTCAATCGTTTATCGCCTTATAAATCCATTTTTAAACTTTAATATTTTCTGCAAGGCAATTTTTTTTTCATAAAAATTTTCAATTATTTTTTAGGATTTTTCAATTATTTTTTACCAACTTTTTTTTTTATTTAACTAGAGAAATTTCCTAAAGTTATGTTTTCACTAATCACAAATGGATCCTATAGACAATATTCAAAAGTCATACTCTGTATGCGATATTTTAGATGATTTGCCATTGGATAATTTGAATATGACTTATCAACCTTTGGACATTAATTTTAATCAATTGCTATTGAATAGTTGGAAAAACTTACAAGAAAAACCACAAGAAAAGAAGATAAAGGTTAGCTATCCATTCTTCAAGAATGTTAATTTCGACAAGAAATCTTTGGGTTTAAATGATTGTTTCATGTATGACAAAGATGAAAAGAAATCGGATTTGGCTTCAGACGTTTTGAAAGATAGCGAAGAGGAAGATGTGGATTCAGACTCCTCAGAAGATTCCGATGAATCTCCTACTGGTAAGAGAAAGGAAATGTCTTCTGCAAAATTGGTCCATTATAATAATTATTATGGTTGGAAAAAAAGAAGAGTTGACAGAGTAGAATTGAAAGGTGATGGTGAAGCTATGATGGGAAGAGGAGTCAGAATTAACGATTTCTTTATTTAATTGTAATCATGCCATTGAAATATCATGGCAAAAGATATGATTATTTTCCCACTGCTTAACGATCCCAAATATATTTTAACGCGATATGCTATCACGAAGTGGCATCATTTTATGATTCGACACTGATGATGTGAAATCACCTTGGAAATGCAATTTTTTGATACAAAAATTGGCAATTTTCTATACTTTTTGGTGATGCAGGCATACCCAATTGTTTATTTTTCGATTCACCATAGAATTAGAATAGATTTCTGCTCCTGTTGCTCCTGGACGACCTTAAAACAACCAACCTTTTCTGGCTATTATTAAGCGAATTGGTTTTTTGGTGACTTTTGAATTAGAATGAATATTTAGGTCATAGATATTCAAGTCGATGCTAGATTACAATAGATTAATTGGAATTGACCCAGTCGTCCAATATATATGTTAATATTAATGAATAATGAATTATACTACAAGCCGCCAATTAACCTTTGTAATCGTCAATTTAGTCAATTACTGTACAAAAAATTTATAAGTATATAGATATTAATGTGAATTGTTTGCTTGACAGTGCCACTATACCGTGTAAGGCTCCATACCAATTACTAATGCCAATTAATTCTTTGGCTGAAAAAAAAAACAATAAAATTCCAATTTGATTCTAGAAAATAAGATTTAATAAAATATTTTCTTAATTTTTTCAATTTTTTTTTTGATTTAAACAACATATGCTCTTGTAATTACGAGTCGGTAATAATAACAGGAGGGACTATAGCAACAAAAATTGGGTACTAAAATTTCCTATCCATTGTTCATTTTTTTTTTTACTACATACATAATACCGTTTTTCAATAGGGAGCTACTGTGCATATTTAGAGGTTAGGGGGAAATGGCAAAAAAAAAGTTAGACGATTTATATTCTAGTTTCTAATAAATATTCTAGTTTCTGATAAGAATTTTGGCTAATAAAAGTGGTACAATAATAACTCTTCCTTGTCATTGGGTAAGGTAACGTTCTTGATAAATTTACCCAGCAATTTTTCAATTAGTTTCCTTGAATTGGTGTTGTCATCGGAGGTGATAGCTACAATTTGATTAAATCCATTGCTTGTAGCGAGTTCCATGATTTTCGAAGCTGCTTCATAGGCATACCCTTTACCGTGATATTGTGCTAAGTAAGCAAACCCCAAATCAGCATCATCTAACCCATCACGTTTGAACAAACCAGAAATCCCCATCTTTTCGCCAGTTTGTTTATTTATTATAATATAGGATCCATGTTTTTTGTTGGCCCACATAGGTAAATGGAAACTTTTAATATATTCCAATGCCAATTCTGGTGTATCAATCTTTCGATCGCCGATATTTTCTAACCAACTTTTCAGATTCATCAATTGGTATAAAAAGTCAGCATCTTCGACGGTGATTGGTTTCAAAGTCAACCTTTCTGTTTGATATGTATTATTCATTTTCTTCCTACCATTATTTTCATATATTATTCTTATAATATTTATAAAGGAATTATTTTATGAAAATTTTTCAAAAAAAAAAAATAAAAAAAAAATGCCATAGCATATTCAATTGTTAAGTTGTTACGCCTCCAGGGAAAACATTGCAATTGACAGAGGTTTCAATTGTACGCCTATTCACTTGTATCAGTTTATATAACTTTCTTGTTCAGTTTATTCAACCATAATTGGATTGACGTCATGATATTTTTACTATTTGTTCGGTGATTTGTGTCAAAGTCAATTTTTATGTTTATAAAGTTGCACAAAATATTTTTGCAGCCAAAAATTTTCTCTTTGCTTGGCCATAACAGTTGCTTGTGATCAGATCTATTGACATGGAGTTACATTGGTATGAAGGGTATGCTTATGGGGACAGCTTTGCCGTGTTGAGTGAATTGTTGATGGATATGTGAATAAGAGAATTGGTAACCAATTATATCAAGACAAGACAAAACCTGCAAGCACCAATTTGTTTATAAGCAGTGCACAATTGAGGGGAACTAGTGGAGATATCAAAAAACCCAGATATGCTACTATAAATTGGTTTCAAGATCAGGTTGCCATAATACGCATTCCTAGTTTTCATACGCCGATTGGCATTGTTAATAATGTATGTTCCACAATGACTTCTTGATATTATCAATTAAACCTTTAAAGGTTGGTTATAGGTATTTATTACTGTTTTAATTTAAGAAGAAATCAAATCAACAATTTTACGATAATTGGTCTTAAATCCGTAGACAATGCGTCGATCTTGTTATTATGTATTGGCTGTGTACATATATAATATAATTATTTTATGAAAATTTTTCCCAGGAACTGTACCAGAAAAAATTTCATACCTGAATGTAGGCTTGAATCATTTTAACAATCAAAAGCGAGCTTTGTGTTCAATATCGACTACTTGTGGTTGAGCCGCCTTGATAGTTTTCACTTTTTACCAAATCTACAATATTGTACAAGCAAACTATTTTGCAGCCAAAAATAGTTCTATGATACTTCTATAGAAAGATTAAATTTAACATACACCCAAGAAAAAAAAAAATCTATAATAGATTTTAACTAGTTATTGGTTAACTTACATTATTAAATCATTAGACGCCAGAGTAGATTATATCCTTAAGACTTACATCATATTACTACGGTATTGATTAGTAACTAAAACATACATTGGTATGCACTATCTACTCGAGTATCATCCGTTGCTAGGCAAACTTACCATTCTATTTTTCCCCAGAATTCGTTATTAACGTGAAAATGATTTAATTTGATTAGGATAATTTTACTGTAGTGATATAGACAAAAATTTAACACCGGGGAAAAGTGGCCTGTTTCTTATTTTACTAAAAAGGGGTTGTCAAAGGAATTGCTTTATTATGTATTATTGCGTGTTCTCTGGATTGTACCCCTACTTGTTCCTAGTTACTTTCGTCTAAGATTTATTCTGGTAATCTATGTCAATATGCTAGGAATTGTCTTGATTTTTACGCTATTTATTCCAGGTTAATTAATCCAACTCTCGCTACAAGAACTGTTCAATAACTCTATGCTATCTATCTTCGTCACCATCGTCGTTGCTATAATTAGTTTATCTCCGATATCCTTTATATAAGATGATTACATAAGCAGATCAAAATGAAGGCTACGTAATAATTTGGCAACCGTTAAGCAAACTATATGGGATTCTTCTGGATATTAGTGATATATACCTTCGGAGGGTTGACATTCCTTCCTGGAGTTCTACTAATACTATACTACGTGTTACCTAAAGAAACTAAATCAATTCCTGATTTACCAAATGATTTGAAGGCTGGGGAAATTGAGGAGAAGCACCATACTGGTTTAGAAACTTTCAAAGAAGGTTGGATTATTGTGACACAGACATATATTGAATCACCCGATGAATTGTCTTCTTCAACCCAAACAATCAATGAATCAGAAACGAAATCTGCTTATTCTTCATTATACAAATTAGTTCAAAAAGACTCCGTTGTTAACAAAGACATTAATAATGTCAGCACTAATGATTCTGCTAATAGTTTAGGTTATTCAATTGACGGCACTCCGACGGCAAATAATCCTAATAACTCCAATAATTCCAACAATAAAAAACATCGGTTTTTTGCCGTATTGAAACATGGAAACTTATTTCTTTATAAAGATGAAACATTGAAACATGTTAAACATGTCATTGTGTTATCAAACCATATAGTTACGATATGGCCTCCTAATCTTTTAGAAGCTCAATTGTTTACTAAATTTTCTGCTATTGCCATCATGAATTCCGATAACTTGAATTCCGAAAATTTAAAACAATTAGATAAACACCCAAAGGGGACTTTCTTCATTTACACTGATCTAACTACAGATAAAGAGGATTGGTGGTTTGATTTGATTCGGGCTACAAAACAAACACATGAAATTGATCCTTCGTTAAACCCAAATGTTTATGCAAAAACTTTACATTTCACAACTAAAAATATGATTGATTTGATTCAAACTTTATATTCCTCAGAAGGACAATTACAAACTAAATGGTTAAATGGTTTGTTGGGGAGAATCTTTTTGGGTTTACAGCAAACTGATGTTTTGAGAAATTATATTCATAATAAATTAACCAGAAAATTAAATAAAATTAAACGTCCAGGATTCTTAGACGCTTTCCAAATTACTCATGTCCATCCTGGTGATAGTGCTCCCTACTTCACTTATCCAACTTTGAAAGAAGTCAGTCCTGACGGTACAATCATTGTTGCTTGTCTTCTCACTTATACCGGTAATGTTAGTATACACATTGCTACCAAGGTAAATATCAATTTAGGAATTGGGTTCAAAAATCGTGAAGTTGATGTACTTTTAAGAATAACTTTGAAGAAATTTCAGGGCCCCATACTTTTTAAAATCAAACCTCCCCCATCTGAACGAATTTGGTATACTTATGAAATCGAACCTTTGATGGAATTAAAAATTGAACCTGTCATTAGTTCACGTAATATGAACTACAATATTATTACAAATTCAATTCATAAAAAATTTAAGGAAGCCATTAAAGAGAGCTTGGTTTTGCCGCATTGGGATGATATAAGTTTTTATGATACAATCGATGAAATTTATAGAGGTGGGATTTGGGATAAAAATTATAGATATAAAACTGAGGATGAAAGGTCATCTGAAAATCAAAATGCGGAACATGAAGATATGGACACTACTATTATTAATGATTCGAAAAGTTTGGAAAGTACTAGTGTGTCGGAAAGAAGTATCGATAATAGTATAGATGATAAAGCAGGCTTATCTCCAGATAAAACAACAAGACAAAAACTTGCTACTTTAACGAAAAGATTAAAAACAGCCAAATCTTTTGGTAGCGTGGATCTATTTGAGACTAATTCACAAAGCGAACAAGAACCTAAAACTGGGACGATAAATACGTTGAAGAAGATTGGAAAATGGTACTTTAAAGACGGAAAAATGGAACAACCAGAAGAATATGTCCCTCCAGAAATGATATCCAATCGAAGAGCTAGAAGAACATCCTCAATTACTGACCTTGATAAACCGGCACCAATTCCATCATTAAATAAAAAGCCATCTTATGAATTTGGAAAACTGACTGATAGCGCTTCCATTTACAGCAATGAAAGTTCTCATTCGAGGAAATTAAGCTTTAATGCTGATACCTCTTTAGCATCAATGACTCCTCCGCTTGCTCCTGCGATCGATACATTTCATGACGATGAATACCCTTTTTCACACAAGGATGAGCTACTGAAGGACAACTTCAATTTAAATACGATTTCCAATGTTTCAGAAGTAAAATCAGATACTTCAATTGATACTTCAGGAGTTCTGCATCCAATTAGAAGACCAACTCGAAAAGTACCACCTTCTTCGCCACCAACTTGGTAGACAATGTTAATTAATTATTTACATTTTATAATACATGATCTGTTAAATCTATATATAAGCAGCCCAGCCGCCATACATTTGCGCAAGTCGTTCACTCGAGGTTGCTTCTTGGATTAATATGTCAACTTGACCATGAATATTCATTGGCAAACCTTCTTTTTCATTCATTAAACCCATGATTTTTCGACGAACTTTAGATAAATGAATCTCAGGATTTTGAAGCCCCCTCCAATCCAACAATGGATCATAAAGCAAAGTTTCAAGAATATTCATCAATGGTGCCTCATTCTCTCGAATTAATGTGCCTGTAACCTCGCATGTAATTCTAAAACTACCTTCAATACCGCAGATCCCCATTGCATCAACCATGTTTTGAGTCAATCGAAAAGGAACAATTTCGGGAGTTGGAAGAGTTGCACCCTTGTCGAATAAACAATCAAAATCAATATGAAGTACGGAACCAGTTTTTTTGAAAAACAATATGTTTTCACAATGTCTATCACCTAAACCAATAATGTAACCAACCATTGACATAACTGCAGAAGATCTAATAAACAAATTTCTAGCAGAAAACCAAGCACTAGGATCTGAGAATTGATTAATATACCATTGATGCAATACAGGTGGGTTATCTTCACATATTCCCGTAAATAGTTTAACTAAACTCTCCAAACGGTCAACTTCGGTTGACTTAGTGCCCTTCACTTTCTTTTGAGCTTCATCTAACTTCATAAATACTTTTCTTTCATTAAGCGATCTTCCCAATCGTTTTCTTTGATCAGTAGTAATTCCTTTCAACGTTTGAACGTCAAGGACAAACTCAATAACACCTATGTTCTCCGTTAACGGAACCACGGAATAATTTGAGATTGTTAAACTTCTCTTCCGAGCTTCATTACTGGCTAATAAAATTCTGTTAATCATAGTGGTAAATTCGACAACTTTGGCATCTTTTCTAGTGTCATCTCGTTTGACCATTAATCGGTAAGGTTTATTATCCGAACCTCTAATGGTGACTTGCCTTGGCATTTGAAGTGAAAAGAAAATATTCACGACATCGTCAAAACCATCAAATGTAACAGACGAAGATTTTGGGAAAGCATTGAACTTTTTGACTTTATTTGGTGGTAATCTAATTTCGAGATTCGAGCGTACTGGAATAACTAAGGCGTCATAAGGTTTGAATAAATTATCAACTTTGAAATCTTTCGAAATTGACAATTTTGTCGTTCGTGGAGATTTCGATATTTTAAAATTGGCAATTTTGATCAAACTTTCAAACAATTCTTGAGCATTATCAATTATGGAACTATACGTGGAACCGCTGTTCTTCACTTCTTGCAAGATTTGATTAATCCTTTTCCTCCTTATATCATCATTTGAACTTGAATGAGAGAGCACATACCATAAACTATGTTTCGGGTATTCCTTGATGATACTACCAGTAATTTTAGCCAATAATTCATATGATGGTTTATGTTCATGTACAATCCTTGATAGTATTTGTGTAATCGCGGTATACCATGCATTGTTGGTGATGCTGCCCAAACATCTCTTAATATCTTCGATAATTTGATTTAGTTTTCTTTCTGATTCTCTAGACTTCTGCTTTCGTTGAGCAAAATCTAGCCAAATAGTAATTGATTTTGGCAATGCTTCAAATATATACAGATTCCCCACAGCTAAAGCTTTCAAAAAATGACGCACCGTCTGTTGTTCATAAAAACCTGTCTTATCATTCGAAGAATTCATGATTTTATTATAATATTTACCCAAATCATAATAAGGATTTTCCCAAGATTTGTCCAATGCAACTGCTTTATTGTATTCACTGATAATAGCATGGGAGGATAAATGATTAGATTCATCTAGCCATTTAGCATATTGTAATTGTATATCAGCATTATCTGGGTTAGCTTCAATGGCGATAGCCAACGAGTTAATTGCTTCAGTTTGTTGACCTTGAGCCCATAACAACTTTGCATATTCACTATTCGCGGTTGAATCGTTTGAACCCATAGCCTTTACAGTTAGTTGTGTTGAAAGGTCCAAACGCTTATTCTTTCTAGCCAATGAAGAGCAATATAAGAGCAAAGATGAAACCTTGTTATCTAAATTCAAAACTTGATTTGAAATTCGTTGCAATGTTAATAACCTCCACTGTGTTTCAAAACTTTGGTCAGCATTACTAAGTCTGGCTTTCAAAATCTCGTCTTTCGACTCGTATGATTCATAAACATGTTCTTTTGCATTCATTAGCAGTAGGTCGTAGATACTATGTAGTTGGTTCATCAAATTCAAGTTTCTGGAAAAACTAGACGAAATTGACAGTACTAACGACTTACCTATGATCTGATACAACTTGTGTGTACAAGATTCAAACTCTTCAATTTTGCCATTGTACAAAAATTTCATTCCTTTTGCCAATTCGTAGCTAATTAATGATTCAATATCTTTCGGTTTACCAATCGAATTTGTAACCCAGAGCCATTTGTTGAGTTGTTTCTCATTTCCCGCAAACATGGCTGCCTGTACGCCAACCATTGCCCAATCCAATTCTACTGATTTCAAATCTGTTACATCTGATCGAGCAGTTAATGCAACAAGTGCCTCATCGTATAATCCATGCTCACTTAATGATTTTAACAATTTTGTAGTATTTTCAACTTTCACTGCACTAGGGCCTGTGTTGCTTAAAACTTGGAAAGATTGTTGTGCAATTGACCAATTCTCATTATACTGAAAAGTTGATAACTTTTCGGATAAATTATTAGTTGAAAATTTCTGTAGTACACCACTTAACGCATCAAAATCATTCAAATTTGAATACATCGATTGCAAAGTGGTCACAAAGTTCAAATTATCAAGTTTAAAATTTGCATCAACTTTACCATCCCTGTAACACTTCTCCAAATATAAAATTGTTCTCTCATATGAATCGCATTCAGCTGATTTTATTGCAATAGAATCCATTGGGATGTAACCAAGAAATACATTTGAAAGCTTTATATTCTTCTTAATTCTAGAGGCTTCAGATGAATCCAATGAATAATTATTTAAGTATTGTGTAGCTGAAGAAACCCATTCACTGAAATAATCCAATACTTCAAATATAGCTTGATAGCACATGTTCAACAGTTCTACTCTATCCGAAGAACATGTAGTCGAATCTATATTCAAAATTGTTAAGAACTCAGTCTTCAAATCCATTATTGCATCATTATTATTATTGATTACATGACTCAATGCAACATACTTCAATAAATATTGGCATAAAGAAATGTCTTGATCTTTTATAATAATCGAACATGTTTGGAAGATGTCCTTCTTTGAACCATCAGATGACTTATCAGCCTTCGAAGAAAATGGTCTCTTCAATAAATTTGAAGTTAATTGTACTAGCCAGTTCTCAAATTTCATGTTCACTCGATACAATGGAAACTCTATAGGTTCATACTTTGATGTTGGAGCAATGTAACTTGATGACAACAATGGTGTTAAGGTTGATTTGGCAACATCGCTGAATTTTCTCCATATTCCAGCAAAATAATCTTGACTTGATGGATCCAAAACTCTTGGGTTCAATTTCATCACCTTTAGAAAGCTTTGCATTGCATAAGCATAATATAATTGTCTCAAGGGATCCCTTGATGCCCAAAATATTTTTAATATACTTGTTTCAATCAAATCCATTAAAAAATCACTATTCTCCTTGTAATCTTTAAAATCATGTAGTATAATGATATTACATTTTACGGATTTGAAGTTGAACTTGTTAGGATCTAACGAACCGATCACTGATAGAACTTTGGCGCAATTTGTTGAAATCGATTCATTTTTGTTTCTGAAATTAGATGAAGTATCCAATAATGTTTGAATCAAGCCATTAATAGAGCTTGTGAGAGACGGGTCTTTGAACAAATCGGATTGGCAGTTGTTTTGGTACTTCTGGCAATAGTTTAGTAAATCATAAAGCGCTTGCAGAACAACATATTCATTACTTGTTTGTAGTCTCCGAGTGAATTCTTGAAATATAGTTAATTTCGAGATACTTTTGATGTTCTTAAAGACTAGAATAGGTTTGTATTCTTGCAAGTAGTCCAAAAAAGGTATTGAAAGGAAATACAACGAGTACTTGTTATATTTCAATTGTATTTCTGAGTAAATTTTCTGCAAAATCTTGATAGCAATATCTTTCGACCTAGCATCGAAGGTTTTAAACTTCTGTAAAAGCAATGATATCACGATATCAATCAAGGACAATAAATGTTCGGAAGGTAAATTCTGAACCAAGCCATTCCAGCATCGTAAAGCTGCCAACTGAAAACTTGGAATCTCCAAGGAAGCTTGGAGACAAGTTGATATCTGTCCCAAGGCAATTGTAACCGAATGAATATTCTTATTGATCAAAAATTCAATTGCTCGTAGAGAGCTAACCTTTTCTAAATATGGTTTTGTTCCTTTAATCTGATGGACAGTTTCAGAAAATTTTTGCACTAATAATAAGACATGCTCTCCAAGATGGTATTCAATAAAATCAAAACCATGTTCCGGTATAGAATTCATACTCTTGGACATCTTTGCCACGTATTGCAATGCATTTGTGATTTTGTCTTCGTTCATAAATTCATCAGTCTCTTCATCAATTTGAATTTGTAGAAGAATGAACCAAGTGATCTCACCCAATCTTGAGATTAAAGCCGGCATCGTGATTGACTTGTATCTCGGATTAACGTTACTTAGAACGTTTATAAGATAGTTTTCATCAAATTCAAGATCTCTGACCAAATAAGTGGCCACAATTCTAGGAATATTTTTCGTAATTAAATCCCACTTTGATATATTTGCAGCATCTGCAATTACTTGGATGAAGTCGTGTTTGTAATACTCTAGAAACCTAGGAGTTGTATACTCTTTGGTCACACTTAAGAAAAAATTCTTTGTTACTCCCGATAATTCTGTGACCTTTTCAAAGATTCTAGGGTTCTTGATAATAACTTCAGCAATGCTTGGCAAGTACGGCGATAACAATTTATATGGTGCAATGCCTTTTGTAGATGCTATATTCACAAACCCGTTGTAAATGTAATTAACAATCTGATCATTTTCTTCACCAAGCAAATCTATCAATTTAATAAACAATACACACAACCATTCACCTTCAGATACGATAGCTAATTCAACTAGAGCTTTAATCGTTGATTCTCCAAAATGTCGACGATTTCCACTACAATTGATCCCCGATACACTTTTGAATATGGTTGCGAAGTTGCTATCTGTATTGGTATCTCTTGGTTGAATTAAGTATAATGGAAGTATCGATGTCACCAATAGTCTCACTTCTCGGTTATTATTTTTGGATAATAGTTTTATTAAAAGATCAAAGATTGGATCATAGCTGAGATCCTTATATTGGTGAGGCCTAGCGGTAACAAATAATTTGTATACTGTAATTAAGAAATTGCAACAAAGGACGTTATCATTTTCCAAATCCAAATCTAAGTAAAAGCCAACTAATATATCGTTGTATATGATAGAAAATTCTTTCAATTCATTGACCAGCTTTCTATCCAAATTAATTGGCTCGTATTTGTTCTTGTTAGTCGGCATACTCCCACACCGAGTACACTCATTCACCTGGAAATTATAATCATTATTCATGAGGCAGAAACTGTTGCCAATTGCTGTCAAAAGGGAATGTTGACTGAATCTCGATAATTGATTTTTTCGAACCATTGATTTGATGTAGTCGATCCATTTCGAAAACGTGAAATTGGTATCATAATCGAATTTGCAATCAATAAAATTCAATAATTTTCTGGTGATTCTTTGTTTTTTTAACTCGGGGGTTTCGATATCAATTATTTGGTTCTTCATTATGTCCAATTGTAAATCTTGTAATGATTCGGTGACAAACTTGTTGTAAGGGGAAGTTTGGTATTTGTTAATCATGTCGGTGTTTTCATTGATGAGATTATAATAATGATTTAGGATATGAAGACAATTAATTATTGGAAACGGGACTGACAGAGGAATATTTGCTAATATTGTTTGACAATTGTTTGATTTCATGAAACTGGTGACGATATCTTTCTGGATACAAATTGTGAATATCTTCAAGAGAGAATAACAAGTGGAATTGATGGTCTGGGGTAATTTGGAGCAGTAATCACTGGTGATGTACTCTAGGAGCCAACCTTGTAGGATTGAAATCTGATTCCAGGTGACTGAATCATTTATAGCAATATTATTAGTTAGATTTAAAAAGAAAATACTTAGTAATTCATCTTTTATTGGAACCAAATCCAACTCCAGTAGTAAGAACCAGATTTTTCTAGTCAAACTCTCAAAGGTCAATTGATGGAAAGTCAATAGCAATTTGTTTGATAGATCGTAATCATTTAGTATTGAAAAAAGATTAATCGCTTTGAATAGTGATGAATGGTAGTGACTGGTACTATTTGAAGATATATTTACCATCAAGTAATCGATGTAGCCTTCGATCAACTTCAATAATCTAGCTTTAATTGATTTGATGACTTTCATATTATGCGATTTTATGATCAAGTTCAATATGTTGATGATAAACGATTTCAAAGAAGGGGGATTGTACTGCAAGTTGTCAATAGCAAACACAATACACCATTCGTGGATTTGCCACGAGTCGCCTGGAAGATCAACATTCACCTTGAAGTCACCAACTTTGAATCTACCTTCAGTCAAGATCAGTTTCTTCTTAGAAAGGATCAATTCAATTGTTTCCAACAACTGGACAGCAATATCATCCTTGTGTAGTAGCCTGGGATACGTAAATGTAACCAAATACACCAACAATTTTTGGAAATCGGTCGAATCGTCATCGATATTCTTGTGGATATCACTGATGAATAATTGCAATTCTGCAGAAGTGATTTCTTGCGACATCATATCATTCTGTCACTGGCTGAGGATGTACTGTCTAACGTTTATGATGTTCTTTTCCGAAATCAAAGATGTGGTGACAATTCTTACAACCAACTAGTTACGCGTTTTCAAAATGAGATGAAGCCAAAGGTCAACACAATTTTTTATCAATCTATAAAGAAAGGAAATTATCTCATATGCAAAATGTATTACTGTATCTATACATAACTATAAATAAGGTAACGGTAGAGGTTAGGGAAGCAAACAATTTATTCGAGCAATTGTAGCAAAAAAATATTAAATGAACAAATTGGCTCGGAAATGTAGGCTTCCCCAGTCTATGTATGTGCAAGTATATATATCACACGTTCTCATGGGTATCATTCAGTGGTCATGACTCATTGTCCGTAATTGACCGGCCTTCTAAACAACAATATATGTGGTTCTGGGGCATGGGTTTCATAGTGTACCCATCCCAACGATTGGGTGATACCCAACCCTCGCCATTCCTCTTCCAATAGAATCCTCAAAGTCCCTGTTTCCGGGTTGAAATAGTCTTGGGGAATCACCTTTAACATATTCTTGGGCAACATTACATGTCTATACTCATGTGTGTCGTCCGAGTATCTGGGACTATAGTGGATCATATCCTGAAACTCAAGCACTTTGGCTCTTTCTGAGTCAGATAGGTATCTTGCCTTGGAACTCATCTTTGTTGTTATGCTGTTGGTGAATCTGGCGTGTTAATTTTTAACTATGTCTAATTTTTCTCTCGCCTGTGTTTTTGTGTCACGATACCGAATTTTTATTTTTTTTCCAATTCTTGACTGGAGTGATTTGGAGATGATAACAGGATTGGTTTTGGAGGAGGATATAGAGTATGATAGATTGAGCAAACAGACAAATATTTTCTTATTATTGAAAAATTTCCATAATCATAATATAGTTGCCAAATCAATTCTATGTTTACCTTTGGTTGATTTCGATGCGGTCTCACAGTATGGTAAATATAATACTATCGATTTGACAAATGTTGGAATTGAGGACATTGAACAGAATGTGAACACGATAATAGAACTATCTCAACGTATTCCCAACTTATCGGTGTTGCTACCGGGTAATTGTATACGATATTGGCTACTTTGGCATGCGTTCAAGTGCCATGTAGACGTCGCTATCTATATTGGGGATGGCAAGTTTATTGACAATTGGACCGTAGAACCGGTGCAGTATATTCTACTAGCCAATAATTCATTCGAAATGAATTCTAACCAAGTGCCAGTGATGAAAAATTCTCAGATGATTAACAGATTCGATGCACCAATTATAGTTAGTCAACTAGACCAATTGGCCAATATTAAGTGGTTACTGAAACAAAATGACGTATTAGCCAATATTCTTATCGATCCTTTACAACCATTGACTTCGTTCTTACCCTTGGAAGTTTACCAACGATTCGAACAAGATGAAATCAAATATCAGCAATATAAACTAGCGATGGAATTGGCTATTAATGATTTGCCGGGTCAAGACTTGGCGATTTTGATTGTAGGGCCCGGTAGGGGCAAACTCATTGATATGTTGTTATCAATTGATTGTGCAAATATCATCAAAATCGTCACCATTGAAATCAATCCCAAATGTATAAGTCTCCTCCAGTCACGAAATTCAAGCCATTGGAATAATCAAGTAGAAATAATCCATGCAGATATCAGGACTTGCACTTTATCATTTAAACCGCACATCATAGTATCAGAACTATTGGGTTCTTTTGGTGATAATGAACTATGCCCCGAGATACTTGCTCGGTTTACTGACAAAGACACTATCATGATCCCCCAGAGTTATTCCTCATATTTACAACCAATTTATACTTCAATTGGTTTACCCTCTACCGAAAGACCGTTCCTTGTATATTTAACCAACTATTACCCCCTCGATAGTCATAAATTGGTGTGGGAATTCCAGCATCCATCAGATGCGACAACCGAAAGATCTACAAAAATACAATTCCAGTGTCGTCAAGGCCTGAAATTAAATGGATTTTATGGTCATTTCCAAGCAAACTTGTATGGACATATCAATATTCATATAGATCCCAGGGGAAATCCCCAGGAATATTGTAAATCGTGGTACCCCATATTATTTCCCATCGACGAATACCAATTCAAAGACAATGAAACTATCTCTCTCGAAATTTGTCGTAAAATTAACCAAAATGTATGGTATGAATGGAAATTTAACCAGAAAATTTATAACCTATCTGGTGATGGCTATTCAATTAGTTTATATATATAAACACAGCTGGCCTGTCATGTAACTTCCATATGAATACCCAATAAAAGTTTATTATTTTTCTCGACCAGGAGACCTTTCTCTATCTCGATGACTTGAATGATATTCTCGAGAGCTCCTGGACCCATCCTGATTCGGATGGTCTCTATCTCTGTGACTTCGTGGTTCTTCTCGATGACTTCTCGAATCCCTGTGACTTCTATCTCCATCTCGATGACTCCTTGAACTTTCTCTATGACTTCTATCCCCATCTCTATGACGTCTAGAATCTTCTCTGTGGCTTCTTGTCTCTCCATCTTTACTACTTCTTGAATCTCCATCTCTATGTCTTCTATCACCATCCCTATGACTTCTTGATTTATGTACCCGATTTCTATCTCCTCTTTCACTTGGGCTTCTATCACTTTTCCCATTTGATTGTACACTTTTCAATCTTTGCTGTTTGATTAACGCTAGCGGATCATCCAAACTAGATTTGACCACTGAATTATTAGCTTTCCCAGCATTAAGAATATTGTTAATCTTGCTACTGGTATTAGTGACCACACTTCTGGAACCCAGCAAAAGACTCTCTACTTTTTTCTTCCCATCTAAAAACTCCTGGTTGACTTCGTTAAAACCAGCGGAATTGATTTCAGACGTAGGCTGGTAGTCTGTGTACATCCAATTAGTCTTGGATAACTTCAACTTTTCATTCTTGGATAAATCAGCAGGGTTGAAATCTTTACCATACTGTAATTGCAAAAGGTTCAAGTAATCCTGCTCTTTGGAGAGTTCTTGATTTTTCTCTTTTATTTTTTTATATTCTTGTAGTTTAGCTTGTTCTTCTTCATAAACCTTCCTTTGGTTCTTAACCAACTGAGGGTTCCATGATTTCTTTAAATTCAAATCCCCAGCCATAGTAAAGAATGATGACTTCTAATTGTTCCTATGCGAAATTGAAATTTACGGAGCATCATCAAATTAAAATTAATATTAAAACTACTGGGATGGTTCCTACAGGTTTAGAAAAGGTTCAGTTGAGTAGTTAACAATTAACAGGTATACTTTTACATCAGACCAAAGATTTCATCTACATAACTACATTAAATTTCTTATCAATACATGTACTAACTATAGAAATAACTACTAATATATTAATATACTACCAAAATAATATTGTAGGACCAAATCTGTCGACTCGGGAGATTACTCATTAGTATTATAATATGATAAATTATCATACCACAATACTAATCCTAGATTAATAATTTTAAAACTAAAAACCATGAATCTTAATATTCTTTTTAGGTAAGTTCAATTGAGTGGTTAAGAATTCACTCACTTTGACTCTCTGATCACCTTGCAATTGAATAACTTCACCTAATTCATCATCTTTAACAATGTTACCGTTACAAGCAAAATCTTTTTTCAAAACTTTAACAATTTTCTTTAAATCATATTCATCTGGTAAACCTTGGACAGTGGTCAAAGTCTTTCTCCCGTTTCTTTGTTGGATTCTAATATGAATATAATTAGTTGGTTGAGCTTCTGAATCACCAGTGTCGGCGAAAGGATCTAGAATGTTAGTACAACTGAACCTCGTCAGAGGTGAAGAAAAGAATAGGAGTTGATTGATTAATCAATTGTAATGATAATGAAAAGAATGGTGGTTGAATGTGGGGGAGTCAAAAAAAAATGACTTTAGAATTAATCGTGCAAGTTGATAACCGTTGCAGCAAACCAATGGAACTTTAGTTTAAGCTTAAAAGGCTTAATTAAGGTAAAATGTGGGGCAAATACGAATGAATAACCGAAGTTGATGGCAAAAAAGTGATAAAATCAAATGACAATAGACCCTGATAAATCAACTGTAAGACAAACTGAGAATATACTGGTGCTAAGCACACAAAACTCGGTATCAAAAGATAAACTCACCATAATCCCCAAAGCCAAGCATAAGTAACCAAAGTGAATAAACCATTATAAGCACCAAAACATCGCGTTTAAGGAATTCCGATTAGTCAAAAAGAAAATGATAATTAATGAAAATCACCATTAAATTAAACCTTCATTTTGAAACAAGCAATAATAGATTACTCTGAGTCATACATCACCACCATAAATCATTAACATTCCTACCAACCTTAGTGGGATTCTTAACCCCGAGAAAACCGAAAAAAATCTCTAGAGATTGTGTAAAGGTGGTATCGAGATGCCATGAAAAAGGCATCTGCACTAGTGTAACCAACGCATCAGAGTAACCTAATCATCCACAAAATGAAAGGTCAACAATTAACAATACTAATAAACAACCAGAAAAACCTCTAGTTTCCTTTCTTTTCTCCTGTCTCCCCCTTCTATCTAATACATACCAAATGCGGTTAAGTTTTGGATGGTTGACATAAAATAATCCAAATACTGTTTATTAACTAGAAATGTGATTAAAAGCAAAACAGGATTTTTATTGAGAGGATGACATTAGGAAAAAAATGAAGACTGCATAGAATGGGAAATAGATAGATAAAGAATAGAATAGAAGAGGTAGATAGATAGATAGAAGGTAAAAAGGATAGGGTAGATAAGTAATACATAATAAGAGTATTAGACTAGTTGTATAGTAATACTAATTAATTAATTTGGTTAAAATTAAACTATGGTATGTTGTTGTAGATTCTATTTATATTGATTCTAGTTGTTTTTTTTTTCTTATGGGTACACGTAAAAAATTAAAAAATTAAAATTTTCTCTTCTTGTCATTTTGTTTGACATCTTTTGTCAATTCTTTTGACATAATTTTCCTCAGTTCAATTTTTAATTTTTCATTTGCCATTGTTAGTAATTTTTTTTTTTTGGGTAGCGCATGAAAAATTCAATCTTCCCAAGATCTTTTTCTCCAATATTTTATATTACAATTCAAACTTTCTTTTAGCAATCATCTATTGACAATGGCTAATCAAGTTAAACAATCTAAGAAGGTTGAAATAACTAAAGAAGTCACACTGACTTCACCTACCGCTGAAAAAGTAGAAGCAATTGCTAATAAAATTACTGCAGTTGATACGAAAAAACAAACCTTCATCACGAGAACTATTTGGACTTTAGTAATGATTGCTGTTTTCTTTGCTATCCTAGCTACTGGTCATGGTCCTATCATCACAGTTATTTTCTTTTTACAAATCTTAGCTTTTAAAGAAATTATTGCTTTAACTTCAGAACCAGCCAGAGATGAAGAAATTCCTTACACTAAAACCCTCAATTGGTATTTACTCATGACTACCTTATATTATTTAGATGCTCCGAATATTGTTAAATTCTTTCCTCAAGTATTACTGTATAAGTATGCTTCAGTATTTATTACAAATCATAAATTTATTAGTTATTCATTATATGTCCTTGGTTTTGTTGGGTTTATTTTAAGTCTTAAAAAAGGTTATTATAAATTCCAATTTGCTCAATTATGTATTACCCATATGACTCTTTTAATTGTCGTGGTTCAATCTCATTTGATTATTGATAATACTTTCACGGGGATCTTTTGGTTGTTTTTACCCGCTGCCATGGTCATCACCAATGATGTCTTTGCCTATCTTTGTGGGATCACCTTCGGTAAGACCCAGCTTATTGAATTGTCCCCTAAAAAAACAGTTGAAGGGTTTGTTGGTGCCTGGTTGTGCACCATCATTTCGGGGATCTTTTTCTCGTGGGTACTTTCCAAATCTGACTTTTTGATTTGCCCTGCAACAAATCTTTCCACTCATGTGCTTAATTATGCCAATTGTGAACCTAATCCCGTTTTCATCCCCCAGATTTATCAATTACCCCATAATATTGTCAATTTGTTAGGTGGGGATATCACTACTATTACTATAAAACCTATTTACTTTCACTCGATTATTTTGGCCACGTTTGCCAGTTTAATTGCCCCCTTTGGTGGCTTTTTTGCTTCTGGTTTAAAACGTGCTTTCGGGATTAAAGATTTCGGTGACACTATCCCTGGTCACGGGGGGATCATTGATAGATTCGACTGTGAGTTCTTAATGGGTTCATTCACCTATTTATACTACCAGACTTTCATTTCCACCCATAATATCAATATCTCCAAGATTTTACAAGATGCCATTATTAATCTTTCAGTGCCACAATTGTTCCAGTTGATAAAGAGTATCTTGAGGTACTTGAATAACTTGCAGGAGATTAATGATGATAATTTGGCCGTGATTATTAATTTACTCGACCAAGCGGCAGACAAATTGACGTAAAATTGAAAAATTAAATTGACGCTAGTCAATTTGATTGTCAATTTTCTTAGTCAATTTTTCTTGCCGATGGGAGAGTACGTTAAGACATTGACGTAAATTGACGCAGTCAACTTGATGACGCTGGTCAATTGCCAATGGTGCATTGGCCCTTTAATCACCAGATTATCTATCCACGATAATTGCTTCAACAGATCACCCCGATCACTCAACAGATCATATATCACTCAACGGATACTTAGCGAACTTCCTCAACGGATAATTAACGTACTTCCTCAACAGATAATTAACCTCCTCAACGGATAATCAATTTATTTCAACAGATCACCCTATATCGCTCAAAAGATAATCAACGTACTTCAACAGACCACCTCCACTCACTACTACTAATGACAAAACAAAACTACAAAAGTTTCACCTTGATCAACTAATTGTCAATTTAATGTGACTCGTCCGGCACTTTTAGTTCACATCTTGCCAAAACAGCACTAACTTTATATTCCATGTCTTTAATTCAATAATTCTTATATATATTTGCATAAATAGTTTAATGATTGTGAAAATCTATCGTGTTGTAGAAAATAGCTTGTTTGTCCATTGGCCAGTACTTTCCATGGCACAGTAAAGATGTCAATAATACAAAACTGAAGCAAGTTTATGGGTCAATAGAACAATAACTCAAAGACTACACCCGTAAGGGATGTTTCAGTTAAGGTTCCCCAATATAATGTCGGTGTCAATGGTTACAAAGATGGTTAGTAGAACCCACATTATATTTATATAGATCAGATACACACCTAAAATAAATAAAAGAAAACATGGACAACCCCTTTTTCTCTACTTCTTCACATCCAGCTTTGTCGTCATTACCTTCTATAATTGTAAGCGGGAATTTGAGTACAGATAGCGTAATTCTTTCATCTTCTCTTTTATATCATCACTTCTTTTTGTGGCTAACTCCAAGTCGGCATTTTCTGAATTGACATAATCTTCAATTTCATCGATTTCTGCATCCAAGACTTCCATTCTTGTTTTGAAATCTTCAAAGGATTCTACAATTGACAGACATTCTTCAATTATTCTTTGGTCGACACTATTCTCTGGAAAACCTGCGGATCTATAGGATGTGATTTTCTCTTTCAATTCTTGTATAGCAGTTTTATCCTTTCTTAAAGCTTCGTTTCCCTCAACCTCTAACAGAAACTTGAAGAGAAGTTCAACTGACGACAGGGTTTGGCTTTCGTCGGCATCAATCGAGATGGCAGTAGATGTTGCGTCCTTCTGCTTGTCTTTGACTGCTTTCGTTTTAGTTCCCTTGTTGTCTGTCATATTGTAATCAGGAAAAAATGGTTGTATTTTGGAGGTCTTTTTTGGAGGTCTTTTTTGGTTGTAAAATCACCACATCCACTTAATTTTATTATTTCCGAATATTTCCGCTTCATTAAACTTTGAGTGAGACAAAGGATTACAGACATTTACAGTGTAATAGATTTGTCATGTAGCTTAGGAATATAATCTGTGTATCAGATATTACTCTCCCAACACATTTTCTTCCTCCATTAATGGCATTCTTTCAATCAAATTTGGTGTGGAGATTTGATTTTTTGCTCATTTTGCAAGTGAACTCACAACTACCACCAAAATGGCTACTACAAATAATGTTGCCTCGGAGTATGTCCCACATTCAGGGTAGTTCAATCTCTTTCGTTTATTCGGTGTAGTTTGATGATTATTTTTTTTTTTTGGTGAAGAATCTTTCCCTTTGGTTTACTAACTAGCTTAATAATTACAAGGAAATACTAATTTGTTGGTGCTGATTCAATATTTCAATGTATCGGATTACAAGCTATTTCAGGTTCTCGGTCTCAATCTTGGGGTGACCAAAATGGCTATCTTTGCACCCATACCATCAAAACGTTGATCCGCAAAACAATATTTATATGCTGGTTGCGACCAATAAATGTTAACAATACAAATCCTGATTCCAGTTCCTGAATCAATCCTCGGATTCCGTTTTGGGATGACACGGGGACTACCTTGTCACCCATATCATCGAAACGTTGACCTTCAAATCGTCAATAATATTTACTGCTGGTTGCGCCTAAGCCTAGTGAAATTATCAACTTTTTCAACCAACAAGGCTAGGTAAGTTTAGGTGGGTAGAATACTGGCAAAGTGTTACAAGTGTTACTAGTCAAATGTGAGGAATCGCCGTAAATTGTTATGATGCAAAGAAAAATGGATGGTGATAACCGACCAGTACCATTGTTGCAAAAGAATGTAACAATGTAGTTCTGGCAGTGCGTCCAATAATGGCAGAAAAGAAATGTGTGTGACTCGATGAATGAATGTCAATCAAATTGCACCAATGCAGGTGCGTAGTCATATCTAAGCTTGCTCCTAATTGGTAACAATGCTTGCAATTTTAGTAGATGTTCCTGCAGGTAGTTGCCGCCCACTAATTTTTATAAGCCATCAACACTTCAACAGGAACAAAACCCCAGCTATACCAAGGAGGTATCGGACTTGGGAATGCTTTGCTGGTAACTACAAGGGAGGTTTGGTAATGAAGTGAATCATGAATACTCAACTATCGAGTTGAGAATAATGTACCAAAGGATTTTCGTATGATTTTAGTTACAAAAATGTCACAATTCTAACTACTTGGGGAACTAGCATGGCATGATTAGGTTACACCCTATTGTAAATCTTGTAAATCTTGGTTCGTGCAGTTTTTTTTCCGCTACTACCACTTTTAAAATGGCTGGAAACAGGTGCAGAAAAGGCTAATTGGGCTGCATATAAATTGCCTCGCTTAGCCTAATTGGGAATATTGACTTGCAATCATTCTTAACAAGGACAGAGACAAGATTAGGTTAATGCTAGTAGCTTTAAAAATGCCAGATTTGCTGATGGATCGACACTATATAAACAGATGGCAAAATGTACATTATCCGAGACTTTCTTTTTAAATCAAAACTTCTACATTCTTTCAAGAACTTTCCTACAATCTTTTCAAGTACTATTACTTTCATTTTCAACAATTGTTTAACATTAACTACAATCTTTGATATTATAACAAGCTATAATATTACACCATCGTTTCAAATATAACTTTCATTCACAATGTTATCCAATTTATTCAATATAATACTTATTTTGCAACTTGTTAGTTGTATACCTGTACCGGTAATCACAAGATATCACACTGCCGAAGCTGTCACAACTACCACAACTATTACAAGTGGTACCTCCGTAAGAGTC
>JANIVU010000211.1:0-35446 GCA_030557765.1 Suzukiozyma candida
TTTCTATTTTATCCTCAACGTGCCCCCACCACTTTTCGGCTGTCGTAAATATCAACAACGAATTATGGCAATAAGGAAGGAGATAGAGAGGCTTAGAGAAGTGACAGAGTACACAGATGGTGGCGGTATTTACTCCGATACGTTACTATACATTTTATTCTACGAAAAAACCATTGATATTGGACCAAAATCATGTTTTGCCAAGGGATAAATGCAAGCTGGCTAAATTTAACTAACTAGGTTAAAGCTTAGTTTCAGATTTATATATATATATATTTCTTGGGATACCTATAAAATGTCCTATACTATCTATGAATGAGCTTTTGCAGCTGTTTGGTTATGAAAAGGACTTGTAAGTGTCTTCTATTTTGCAATTACCCGGGTATTACCATCACCATCAGTTATAGTGTAAGGATTCCTTAAACAATATTCATACCCATTGGTGGTACCGCAACTGTAGTTAGGATCGACTTGGGCAGTTGAAGAAACATCTGGTGCGCTTGTAATAGAAGCTTCTGAACTCTGTGATATAGATGTTATCAAAGTTGTTCCCGATAACCCATAAGCGACTGAAAGTAATGTGGTAATAGTAAAAAATCTCATAATGATAATGTGAATTCAATTCATACCACCGATATATGTTCGGGTTTAAATACTTTTGTCTTCAAGTGCTATTAATAGTTCCATCATTCATTATATTTATGTTTCATTGTATAAACTAAACAGTTTTAAGTAATATCTAAATAATTAACTTTTTAATCTATTATTTTATTCGTTAATGCTAGTTTTATGGGTATGATCAAAGCCAATAGGCTAGTTATTCTAAAAATAACTGGGGTTTCAACGTATAGCTGATGTAACCACCCATTACCACCATTGTTTTGCAGTAATTTTGGTGTAGGTAAGATTACATAGGTTGCGCAGTTGGCGAATGTATTTATTTTTATCAGGGTCTTCTTTGTAATTGGCCATTGTTATTCTTAATGGTTCATCTCGTCATACCCCCGGGACAGGTACGCTGGTTTTAGATTGGAATGTACCGTTTTCATCAAATATAATGCTGCTTTTGTAATTTTGCAGTAGTGTTTTCTTTTTTATGTATGCCAATGCTCTGATTGTTTAGATCTTGCATTGTGTCTGTGGCTACTCCGTCTGGAATGAGTATCATTCGGATTTTATAAGGTCATTTGCTGTTTCATATTATATATTTCATAGCATTTGTATGGTAGAGGATAATTTTCATTACAACAACATATATTTTTGTTCCGTTTTATTGATGATATTACTAACTATACAAATCTATCTATCTATGAAATATATCATCTTGTCACATTATGCCTCGATCTTGGTGGATTCAATTGCTTGGGGCAATCTTTCTGATTCCTTGGCTTCGTCATATGTTTTATCATCACCATAATTGTTCCATGTATTATAACCCCAATTGCTTGGAACATAAAACGTACTTCTGTCATATGGAGTTAATTCCAAACCTTCGGCTAATCTATTAACTAAATCAGGATTCGAAATAAAATATCTCGAGAACCCAATTAATGTTCTACCATCTTTCACATCTTGCTGAATAGTCTTGAATTCTGGAGCATCGTAAGTGTAGTTCCCTGCTTTAAGTATAATAC
Organism: Suzukiozyma candida; assembly: GCA_030557765.1. NCBI lineage: Eukaryota > Fungi > Ascomycota > Pichiomycetes > Serinales > Debaryomycetaceae > Suzukiozyma > Suzukiozyma candida. The sequence goes on from JANIVU010000211.1 coordinate 1,635, forward strand.
CTTTCCAAATTAATCCTACGAAATCATTTGATTGTTTCGAAGAAACGGAAACATCGACGTCTACTATACCACTGACTCTTGGTTCAACCACGGAGATATAAGCTAACTTATTACCTTTATCGGCTCTTTGCTGTAATTCGTGTAAAAGATAAGAGAAGGTAGTTATTGAATGGACCTCATCCTTATCGGCTAAAATACCTTGGACTGTGGCCCAAGGTGAAATCCTAATTGCTAATTTATCTGCACCGACAATAGTAATCAAATGATCAATCAATTCAAGCGCAAAACGGGCTCTGTTTTCAATTGATCCTCCGTATTTGTCAGTTCTTTTATTTGAGGCTGGTTGTAAAAATTGGTCGATAAAGTATCCATGTGCACCATGTAATTCCAAATAATCAAACCCAGCAGCCAATGCATTCTTGGCAGCAACAGTATATTGGTTGTAAATCATATCATGGATTTCTTCTTCGGTGATTTCCCTAAGGGGATTGCCGGCCTCTATGGCTTTTTTCTCGGTAGCCTCATCTGGGTAGACGGCAGATGGAGCAATCAAATCTTTACCAGCTTCTTTTAAAGCTGCTGGGTCACCAACTCTACCTAAGTTCCATAATTGAATCGCGCTGAATGATTTGTTCTCGTGGATGGCATCATTAATTTTCTTCCAACCTTGAACATGAGATTCTGTGTAAATACCTGGGACATTATTGTATAATCCTGCTTGTTCGGATACAATAGTTGCTTCAGTTTCGATTAATGTACCAGGATATTGTGATCTGGCTTTGTAGTATTCCAATGCTAAATCTGAAGGTGTATGATCCTTCAAAGCACGCATTCTAGTTGATGGCACAAATACAACTCCGTTGGATAATTCATTTGAACCAACTTTAATTGGTTTGAATAATTCTGTGTCTTTTAATGGGAATGGTTTAGTAATAGTCATATTGATGTATAATAGTCAAAATTACTATGGGTTGTGTCTGGTATTTATACCATATCGGTTGGAATCTTTTGATTACAAATTATACATGCACCTTCTGCCACAGTAACTTTATGATTTGTCATATGGGTCAGGTTGTACCGATGATTACAACGTGCACACTGTTCACAAACTCGTCTACCTTGAGCAAGACACAACTAAACATCAACCTTGAAATATCTAAACATTATGCTCCGTCAATACCTAGCAATTTGAGTTGTTCCTTTTTCTTCACGATTTCGGAGTTACCTAATCGGTCATCGGCATTTGAGGTACCCGTTCCATTTATTTCCCGCAGAGAACAAATTCGACATTACCACATTGAATCAATAAAACAAATTACCATTAATAATCAGTATAGCTGATGGTGAGGGAGCACCTATGCGAGTTTTTCTCAATAAATGTGAATCGCCAACTTTATCTAAATTCCACAATTTTAAAAAACCACAGTAGTACAATGCCACGAGGTTTCGTGCTATTTTCATCAACTACATTATGATCAAAATCAACAAAATGAGAAAGATCTTCACCACGCATTTTGTGTATAAACATCTTGTGTATGATTGGAAGTGTTTACCATCATATCAACAATTTCAAAGTTGTGTAAGAATATTTCCTTGATGTAGAATTTATGAATGGGATCAGGGCCAAATATATATATATACGGTTTCATGTTAAGCTTCTCCGAAACTTTGCAGCCGCCAAAACGGGCGATGTGATGACACATGACTTACCTCCAGAAGTGGCCTCTGGAAATCATCTACAAACTTCATAACTTTTATCATTAATAAAAATACAATTGTGTAGATTTTGCATTTGTTTGTTTAAGGTATGATTTGGACACTTTATAAGGACATTAGTTGTTCGAAATTATAAATTTGATGGAATTTGTGTGATAGTAGACAATTTTCACTGCAACAATAAGCCTTCGGCTTCATAACAATTCAAACTACAGTATATATACACATTTTGCTTTAATGTTAGTGATATTACAATACTATACAAATCTATCTTTCTATCCATCTATCAAATATATCATCGTATGTCATTATGCTTTAACTTTGATCGATTCAATCGCTTGAGGTAATCTTTCCAATTCCTTAGCTTCATCATAAGTTTTATCAGAATCATAATTGTTCCAAGTGTTATAACCCCAATTGTTTGAAGTATAAAAGGTACTTCTATCATATGGAGTTAATTCCAAACCCTCGGCTAATCTATGAACTAAATCAGGATTAGACATGAAATATCTGGAGAATCCAATTAATGTTCTGTCATTTTTTAAATCTTTCTGGATACACTTGAATTCTGGAGCATCATAAGTATAATTCCCTGCTTTAACAATAACACCTTTCCAAACTAACTCGACGAAATCATTTGATTGTTTCGAGGAAATGGAAACATCGACATCTTTTGAGCCACTAGCTCTTGGTTCAACCACGGAGATGTAAGCTAATTTATGACCTTTATTGGCTCTTGCTTGTAATTCATGTAAAAGATAAGAGAAGGTAGTAATTGGGTGAACTACGTCCTTTTCAGCTAAAGTACCTTGGAATGTAGCCCATGGTGAAATTCTGATAGCTAATTTATCAGCACCGACAATAGTGATCAAATGATCAATCAATTCAAGAACGAAACGGGCTCTGTTTTCAACAGATCCTCCATATTTATCGGTTCTCTTATTTGTACCTGGTTGCAAAAATTGATCAATTAAGTAACCATGGGCACCATGCAATTCCAAATAATCAAATCCAGCAGCTAATGCATTTTTAGCAGCAACAGTATATTGGTTGTAAATCATATCTTTAATTTCTTCTTCGGTAATTTCTCTAAGGGGATTGCCGGCCTCTATGGCTTTTTTCTCGGTATCTTCATCTGGGTAGATGGCAGAAGCAGAGATCAAATCTTTACCAGCTTTTTTTAAGGCTACTGGGTCACCAACTCTACCTAAATTCCATAATTGAATAGAGTTGAATGATTTGTTTTCATGGATGGCATCATTAATCTTTTTCCAACCCTCAACATGCGCTTGCGTATAAATACCTGGGGTATTGTCGTACAACCCAGCTTGTTCAGAAACAAAAGTAGCTTCAGTTGTGATTAAAGTACCAGGGTATTGCGATCTGGCTTTGTAGTATTCCAATGCTAAATCTGAAGGAGAACGATCGTCTAGGGCACGAATTCTTGTTGTTGGGACAAACACAACTCTGTTGGATAATTCATTAGCACCAACTTTTATTGGTTTGAATAATTCGGTATCTTTTAATGGGAATGGTTTAGTGACAGTCATCTTGTTGTATTATAGTCAAAGTTGCTATAATTTGTGTCCAGTATTTATACCATATCGCTTGGTAAATTTTGGAGCCATTGATTACAAATGTATATGCACCAGAGTAGAATTTCCATTGTGATTTGTCAGATCGGGGAGCCGTATACCGATGGTTACGACGTTTAAACTGTTCATAAACTCATTCACATTAAGAGAGATACCATCAAACAACAGCCTTACAATAATTAATTATTCATTGTCTTCCATCGTTATCTGTCAATTAAAGTTTTTCTATTATTTGACATTTCCGTATTACCTAATCAGGCATCGGCATTTAAGCTGCTCATCGCGCGTTAACACCGAGAGATGAAATTCGAAAATACCACATTGAATCAGTAAGACTAAGTATCAGCAAGGATTATATTACTATACAAGTCTATCTATCTATCAAATATCTCATCTCATCTCATCTCATTATGCGGCAATTTTAATCGATTCAATTGCTTGGGGTAATCTTTCCGATTCCTTGGCTTCATCATAAGTTTTATCATCACCATGATTGTTCCAAGTGTTGTAACCCCAATTGCTTGGATTATAAAAGGTACTTCTATCATATGGAGTTAATTCCAACCCTTCGGCTAATCTATTAACTAAATCAGGATTAGAAATAAAATATCTCGAGAACCCAATTAATGTTCTACCATCCTTTACATCTTGCTGAATAGTCTTGAATTCTGGAGCATCATAAGTGTAGTTCCCTGCTTTAAGAATAATACCTTTCCAAATTAATTCGACGAAATCATTTGATTGTTTCGAAGAAACGGAAGCATCGACGTCTACTATACCGCTGACTCTTGGTTCAACAACGGAAACGTAAGCTAACTTATGGCCTTTATTGGCTCTTGCTTGTAATTCGTGTAAAAGGTAAGAAAAGGTGGTAATTGGGTGGACTTCATCCTTTTCAGCTAAAGCACCTTGGAATGTAGCCCATGGTGAAATTCTAATAGCTAATTTATCAGCACCGACAATAGTGATCAAATGGTCGATCAATTCAAGAACGAAACGGGCTCTGTTTTCAACGGATCCTCCATACTTATCGGTTCTTTTATTTGAATATGGTTGTAAAAATTGATCGATAAAGTAACCATGGGCAGCATGTAATTCCAAATAATCAAACCCAGCAGCCAATGCATTCTTGGCAGCAACAGTATATTGGTTGTAAATCATATCATGGATTTCTTCTTCGGTGATTTCCCTAAGGGGATTGCCGGCCTCTATGGCTTTTTTCTCGGTAGCCTCATCTGGGTAGACGGCAGATGGAGCAATCAAATCTTTACCAGCTTCTTTTAAAGCTGCTGGGTCACCAACTCTACCTAAGTTCCATAATTGAATCGCGCTGAATGATTTGTTCTCGTGGATGGCATCATTAATTTTCTTCCAACCTTGAACATGAGATTCTGTGTAAATACCTGGGACATTATTGTATAATCCTGCTTGTTCGGATACAATAGTTGCTTCAGTTTCGATTAATGTACCAGGATATTGTGATCTGGCTTTGTAGTATTCCAATGCTAAATCTGAAGGTGTATGATCCTTCAAAGCACGCATTCTAGTTGATGGCACAAATACAACTCCGTTGGATAATTCATTTGAACCAACTTTAATTGGTTTGAATAATTCTGTGTCTTTTAATGGGAATGGTTTAGTAATAGTCATATTGATGTATAATAGTCAAAATTACTATGGGTTGTGTCTGGTATTTATACCATATCGGTTGGAATCTTTTGATTACAAATTATACATGCACCTTCTGCCACATCTGCATTATGATTTGTCAGATCGGTCAATCTGTACCGATGATGACAACGTGTACACTGTTCACAAACTCGTCTACCTTGAGTGAGACAGAACTAAACTTAACCTTGAATTATCTAAACATAGTGTTCCTTCAATACCTTTCAATTTGAGCTCTTCTCTTATTTTTCACAATCTCGGAGTTACCTAATCGGTCCTCGCATTAGCGAAAAAAGAAATCACGAAGAGAACAAATTCGAAATACATATAATCAACCGAACAAATTATCATTAATAATCAGTAGATATCTATTGATGGTGGGAAGCACCTATACAAGCTTTTCTTAATAATTGTGAATCACTAGCTTTATCTATACTCCACAATTGTTTAAAGCCACAGTAGTACCATGCCACGAGGTTGAGCGATATTTTCACCTACTACAAGATTATTAAAAGCAACACAGTGGAAAGTAATTCACAATGCATATTTTGTATAAGCATCTTGTGTAGGATTGGAAGTGTTTACCATCATATCAACAATTTCAAACCTATAATACTTCCTTAGTAAAAGTGTAGGTTTTATCAATTGTATAGTAATGGATCAGGGTCCACAATACCTTCTATTTAATGTGAAGCTATTCCGGATTTTTGCCTCCCCCTAAAGGAAATACAATACCCATAAGGAATTATTTGGCAATGGGCCACGAAACATAACTATCAATAATCTTTCCCGCTAAATATGCTTGTTAATCGCATTTAGTGCTAATCTCTATCTAAAAGATATAAGTCCATTAATATTGGTGGGATGCTTTTAAAATGAAGATTTCCACTAGATTCAGTGTTAACACTGCTCAGTCAGAATGTTGTTATATTACATTATAACTAAACTATGTCATCATATCCATCTTCTAATGATAAGATTATATGGACCATAGATACATTTACGATTTATATCTACTGAATCATGCTGACGTCACACTATATTCAGTTTCTTTTTTTTTTTGTATTAGATCTATATACAATTATAATGAGCTTTCCACTATCTTTGTAACAATGACCCGTGCATTGTTTTTGGGGAACTCTATTGGAAAACCTTTAAAAGCTTCCAATTATTTGCAATTTTTTGTTATACTGCATTATCTACAATTTATACAATATTTGATAAAATTTACCAGGTGGAAATACAAATACGTAGTATACTCATCTTCCATAAAAGTGCCTATCTCGTCAGGGTAGGCCAATGGTGGTGTTCACTATATATAATAATCGTGTTTCTCTCCCCTATTTCAATTCTACAATCAAACAACCTCTGCTTATATCAATAGTTTATTTATCTCATGGGTAGCGGGGAAAGTGCGTAAACAAGATTAACGTGAAAATTGCATAGGAGCAGAAACGTAAATAAAACAACAATGCTACTAATAATAATTATTTCATGATGAATGTAGAATCCATTATCATTGTAACAATGTGATACATCTTCAACCGGTAGAAATAGAAAATAATTATCCTGGATTAATTGCCTACATGAAATCAAAACAAAACTTTACAATTTAACCTGCGTGACTTTCAGGTCGAATTTCCCAATTGGGAATTAAATTAAAATTTCGTGTTTGTTTACCTTTTTCGCAGAAATTATATTTCGTGTTTTAATTGCCTACATTGATTATATATATATATATATATATAAATTGCTGTAGAATATTCTAAATTAATTTGATACCCATGAGTACCAACATAATCTCACAAACTAAAATGTACGCTTTTATTTCTCATTCTCCTCAGACTTACCCTAGCAATGAGCCAAACATTGATAATATGCCATTGGCTAGAAGAAAAAGAAGAAGGACGCTGGTGAGCGAATTGGGAATCTTGCAAGGATACTTCAATATGTGTAAGACTCCAACTAGAAATATGAGATTGGAAATCGCTAAAAAAGTCAATATGGATGAGAAATCAGTGCAAATATGGTTTCAAAATAGAAGACAAAGCATGAGAAGGGGTGAACGGGGTATAAAACAAGTGACGGTGATTCCAGAAGTAAACCAATTACTGGTGGTTGAAGAGAAACCAAAATTTGAGGTCCAGACCGATATCAAAATTAATAAACCGGTAACGACCGAATTACCAAAATTGGACGTTACTTCTACTCCAAGGGCAGCTCCATTCCCACAACCATTATCAGCTACCCAAAGTTATACTACTACACCCACTTTACCTTCCATTTCCCGCCCTAGACTGGCAGGTGATGGTTTATATTTCCCAAACAGAAACAATTTCAATTTTTCTCGTACTGGATCGTTGGAATCGATAACTACACCAAATGTGGTAAAATCTTCCTCATTGCCCATGCTTCATTTGAACAAATCGACATCATCATTACCAAACATGGCTAGTCCAGTATCTTCACCTGAGGTTTCATTACCCTCAATAAACGTGAAATCTACTTCTACAAAATTACCTTCGATCACATTACCTTCGATCAGCACAGCATACACCCCTTACAAATCGATGAACCTCCCTCCAACACCATTGACTTCATCACAATTCAATTTCAACTCGAGTGTCAAATCGCAAGATTCATTACCCAAATTGAATGATATCTTACCACCAACGCCATTAAATAAAAAAGTTTATTTCCCCACAACTCCATTCAATCCTATAACATCTACACCAATAAAGAGTTCAAACATTGAACCTAGTTCTCCTGACTACGACGATACCTACGATGAATCATATATCCAACAAAAAGAATCGAAAAAAACATCAACCAAACAAGACTTTACCCTTGTTGAAACCAACAAGAAACAACCTACTTATTTACAAAATAACAATAATCAATCATTAACTTTCAAAATAACCAAAAGGAAACTTGATCAAGAAAATGGATTTAATTCAAAAAAATTCAGAATTAATGATTTATTGAATAGTGGTAGGAAACCACTTGGCGAATTATCGATGAATACCGATAATAGAAACTGTATCGATAGCTTAATCAGTTTGAAATCGGGGAAATGGAATGAATAAATGACGTAAACAGCCGACATTATTGACAGAAACATCTTGACGATTACTACTGGACGACCTACATATTATTGTATATTAATGAATTTTAACGACTATACCCCTTATTCACGTAATTAGCATATTAAACTAAACCCAAAAGTTTAGACGCCAAAAATAATCCCAATTGGAAAATGCATGTAATTTTGAAGGATTAAAAGATTTGGTGATTATTTTACAGGTACGTATTTTTTTTCGTTCTTTTTTTTTTTGGACTGCAATAGACCTACCAAATTGAGCCAATACTATATTTAACTTTTGTTTGATGATGTTATGTATTCAATATTGACGTGTGGAACATAATACACGATAGCGTAGAATGACGAATCGTGAGCAATTGATGTGGAAACATATCATGCTAATCTGTAAGGAGATTTGTACTTACTATGGTGTAATTAATTGCAGGAGTAATTTATCTAGCGTGTTTAACGGCATTTTTATTTTTATAAAGTACCTTGCTGGATACGTAGACTTGATCTGGCACAGGCATAATGCATTGTAGACATTTTATCGCGGATACTTGTTAATTGGTCTACGTATTTTGCTAACAATTGAATATGCAACGATCGCGATCAAGGTGTTGATTCAGCATATATCTTACACAAGCGTTTAATTTTACTTGATTTGAGTAAATTACCTCAACCCTTAGAGTGGATGCATGATAAACCGGTAGTGGCTATATGGCTTAAATTGGTACCTTTCTTGGGTGCAAAAACTGTAAAGTTTGCTGATGCTGGTTTAAGTAAAAAAGTAATCGGGATTTGCTGATGGCTGCATCTACATGGTTATACTCAAATTCATATGGTACAAAATATGTTGATCAGCATGATTCTGTTATTTCTCTTGTAGTTTAATTAGCTAATTCATAGTGGCAAGCTCTTTCGTAAGTAGAATACGCAAATAATTTATGGATGTAAAAATCCCCAGATTTGAAATGTGTGCACCTGGAAATCACCCTCTATCCAACAAGTATTCAATTCTCTTGGCTTGTTCACTTCTGAGATCTCTTCAATTTACAAAGTTTACCAAATCGTGAAAGTTAAAATATAAACAAAAACTTCCGAATTATCAAATATATAGACTCTTTACAAAAATATGGAATTCCTCAGATACTTTCAACTGCAGGTATACCTTTATACATGTACATTATATAGTTACAATTGAGTACAGTTATTCACTGTTTACAACTTCAAGAATATCCGTAGAATCAATACCTTACACGTATCCCTTTGATGAACTCCTACACTTTGCCTTGTTATGCACGCAGTTGACACTACCACAAACTATATAACGAATTTAGCAATCGCTTTATCAGCTTGAAAAATTTTGACAATTGCTACATCAAAGTTTGACACATGTTTCACCCATACTTTTTCTGCAACTACGACATGTACTTTATAATTAGACTTTGCTATACTCTCATTCTCGTCGCAATAACATGTTCAATTATTGACTTAGTGAATGTTCCATAATCCCTCTAACTTTCAAATAATCGCTCGATCTACAATAAAATTCACTTGATTCTTTTTATACTATTAAATTACAAGTTATACGATATAAACCTTCTATACACGGATAACTTAATTGTATCTGATACCTCTAGAAGTAGTTTTAGTATGTTGACCTCTAACTTTAAGACCCCAGTAGTGTCTGATACCTCTGTGGGCTCTGATTTTCTTTAATCTTTCCAAGTCATCTCTTAATTTGGATTCCAAGTTGTTAGCTAAGACGTGGTAGTCTTTACCATCGGTTTGGTCTTTTTGTCTGTTCAAGAACCAAGCTGGAACTTTATAGTTAGTTGGAGTTTGCATGATGGTGACAATTCTTTCTAATTCTTCTTGGGTTAATTCACCGGCTCTTTTTTGTAAATCAACATCGGCTTTTTTACAAACTAAATTGGCGTATCTTCTACCGACACCTCTAATTTTGGTTAAGGCGTACATGATCTTGATTCTACCATCGATATTGGTATTCAATAAACTAGAATTGTTAGTAAGGAAAATGAAAAAGCCTGTCTAGGCTTTTGATTAAATGTATTGTATTCAAATTAAATTAATTATATCCACAATGCTGATTGAATGATTCCACAATGTATCTTCCTGACAGTATATGATCGTCCACTTATTAAATTTTCAATATTCAATTTATCAACTTAATACATCTAGGTTTAGAATGACAACCACATCATTCTTGTTTAATAACATACCGTAAAATGTGTTGGAATGAACCAGATTCTTGGACTACTAAAGGCATGATTGATATCTAACTTCCGTTGGTTATAAAATTCTTTCCAGATGAATCTTTGTTAGTATGAGAAAACTGACAATTTTTCACTGCACAAAAAAAAATTATTTTTTACAAAATTAAACCCTAATCACATGACTTATGACTGCTTTTTATAACTATATACATAATATCTATTCAAACTTACCTATGAACCATTGCAAGGCAGACAATTCTATATACACACGGTTAGCTTTCAAGAGATCTCTCACTTCCACTGCCTCTTTAGCAATCACATCTGCTTTCACACCTTCTGTAGCCTCTACTAAATTGGAGTTTGGACTGTTGGTGATAAATAACAATTGACGTTTGTCAAGTTGATGGAAGTCTACAAATTGTTTCATTTGCTCGGGGTATCCATAAGGTAAATCTAATGATTCACTAATATACAATTTCCCTTGTTTATACTTCTCAGCAAATGCAGTTTGGAACCCACGATTGTAGATCTTTGTTGGTAATCTCGTAGACCAATCATGGCCTGCCTTAATCCCAAATGGTTTCAATCCATTATCTCTTATAGGTGAATTACCATCACCAGTTCTGGCCATACCAGACCCCTTTTGTGGTCTTAATTTCCTATTAGAAAATGGTTTGTCTCCTTTAGTTGGAACATTACCTGACCCAACTCTGGCCCCATCTGCTTCGTAGACTACCGCTTGCCAAAGGAAATCCCGACGAGTAGGACTGGTGAGATATGAAGCTGGTAATGGAATGAATGTCTGTGGCTCGAGGTTGGGGAAACTCCTAAGCGATGCAAGCGTGTAGCTGGGTGGGATGGAAGTATTGAAAACTGGAGCTGCACTTCCGCTGGAAGTAGCATTCGATGCAGTAGCTAATCCTCTGTAACAGGTTCGTATACTGCTACGAATCATTGTGTATGTTGGTTGATATTTGGCGTGGTTAATCTGGTTGGTTGTAGAAGTCTAACTCTTCTACCAACTAATTTTCGATTTGGTGAAAACACGACTTTTGGCTGCAAATTATTAATGGTGGTTTGTAGACACCATATGGGTATACTATACTGTAGGTGAACTGAAATAGACCTTGCTAAAGAGATTGAATATGTGAAGAATCAGTAAAAAAAATACACAGTTTAAGATGTTTTAAAAGGTACATTCTACAAGTAAATAACTAGTTGTGACGGTGATGTTTGTACATGCGATTTCAAGACCTTCGAGGTATAATATTGTTAAAGAATTGAATGTTGTAGATGATAGATATGTCGATAAAACATATTGAACAAATGCGATCTTAGAGACTACAATCAGCGTGATACGACTTCATTTGATATTGTTATGCTTGTTTATTTCTTGAATATATAAATGCTTGCGTTGTATGATAATCATACATTATTCTCATCATCTTTAGGTAATGGTGGTAATGGTTTCGACTCACTTTCATCGTCACTATCAATTTTGAAGTCATCGACATTTGGGGTAGAATGGCTTTCTTGTTCATTCAATTCAAACTCTTCGTAAGGTAGTGGTGCGTAAGGATTAGGGGTATTTCCAGTCAATTTGCCTATAGTTTTAGAGAGGAAACCTTGTTTAACATTTTGTTGTTGTTGAAACTCAACATCATCTTCTTGGAATCTTCTTAGTTGATCTGCCCATTGGACATTCTTTTTCTTGCCTGTGGTTGGTTTCGATTTGATAATCGAAACTGGTCTTGCTTTATATGATACATATAAAACGTAAACGCCCCAGATTAATATGGCTATAACCAAAAATTGAATCAACCTTGATATTCTGCTATTTGATGAAGAATTTTCCGTATCTTGTTTGTGATCTTCTTTTTCATCTTCTTTTTCTGAATCTGATTCTGATTCTGATTCTGGTTCCGGTTCTGGTTCTTTACCAGTTTCATCTGGAGGCGTGACAACAATATTTTTGTTTCTTTCGCCAATAGGATATGTGATGATTGATTTATTTGGTTCATCATCAACATTTTTCCCATCTGCTTCATCATAATTTCTAGTAATCAAATCTATTAACGCACGAGATACGTCAGGTTGATCATAAGGTACCATATGAGAAGCATTGAAAATATTGACAAAGGTCAAATTTCTTTCTGATTTTATATACCCCACAGTGTTATTATCATAAACCCAATCTTTGGCAACAAGGCCTTCTGAAAATCCTCTTTGACCTCCCCAATTTAACTTTCTTAACATTGATTCTGCTCCAATGTAGTTACAAATTATATCTAAATTACCATGGAATAACACCACTGGTATCTGCTGAGTTAACTCTGGTAATAAATGAATTGCCGGTAATGACTTTCTGGCGCTGAAATGTCTACCAACTTGCCCCGAACATTCAACCCATTTTTTGCCATGGTTTAAATTTAAATTATTCTGAACATTTTCTGAATTTAAAAAGGGCGACACATAAGCGAGTTCATTGGGCCAGTTTGAACCACATTGAGGGTATGTATCTTTTAACGTGTAATCGTACATGTTAATACATTGCTCATTGGCTGGTTTTGACGAATCCCTGCCTGAAGACAAAACTGTTGTTAAAATACCCTCGCAGACATTGGAATTTGTTTCATAATCATGAATCTTGCCATCATCGAAAGTAAAATCGACTTGATTAATAATTTTCTGGCATTTCTCGATTTGTTGGGCTAAATGACTCCAACTTGGATTAGTAGGATCAATGATTTTCGCCTGTAAAGCGAATTCTGCGACCGATAAACCTTGTTCATTAGGAGAAATCCAACCATTACCAATGAGTAAACCCTTTAAATTATATTTTGCTTTATTTTCTTCATCTTTATTGTGTTTCAAAATTGCCTGAGCAACATATGGGATATATTGCCCGGCATAACTTTCACCAGACAAGTATATTTCATTCTCTAAATCTTCAGGGAAAATGGTAAAATATTTCTCCAAGAAAATGAGAAAATCATCGGCTATTTGGTCTAAGTCGTGTCTATAATCATCGGTGTAACTGAATCCAGTACCTGCTGGTTGATCTACATAAACCATATCGGACAATTTATGCCACGATCCTTCATTGTATGTAATTTCCCTTTGTTTGTTGATTCTAAAGGGACCTGATTCCAATAAAGCTCCATCCATAGACGAGCAACCAGGACCACCGTTTAACCAGAAAGTGGTTCTCTTATTATTTTCTGGTAATTTATTCTTATCTTCAAATTTCCAATAAAAGTATCCCGTGTTGGATTCAGGATATAATTCAATTTGACCAGCAAACATTAAAGGTAAATCTTCAGATTTAATGTTTGTAGTCATTCCTGGTAAGTCTTGTACCAAGTATTGTTTTCTATCAAATTCATCTCTTATAAAAGCTGGGGATTTAGGTGGTAAAGCTACAACATGTTGTAATAATACCAAGATTAGGTATAATTTACCAAAAATAAACATTCTAAAATGGTTTAAATTGGTTTGGGATGATGTGCCAGCGTGAAAGGGTAATTTTGTCTATTAAAAAGCCTATTATTAGCCGTCCTAGTTAATGTTATGATGAAATGATCTCCAGATTGAAAGAAGGCTCGGGTATTTCGTGTAATGACGACACTAAAAAAAAAATTGTATTTGATATTCCTGTATATAATCAAGATCTACAACAACGCCTAAGAATTCATAAATCTAAAAATATCATACTAAACAATCTATAAAACTAACTGGATTGAAATAAAACTGGCATTTGGAATCATTGGTTCAAAGGTTCAATGTTCCAGATATTTTCAGCGTATTCATCAATACATCTATCAGAACTGAAGAAACCCATATTTGCAACACTTAAAACCGACTTCTTGGTCCAGTTTTGCAAATGAGCGTTATCTTCTGGATTTGCTCTGAACCCATATACTTTATCTACCTTTTCGTGAGCTTCTAAGAAGTAATCAAAGTCATCACTAACCAAATAATGATCACCGTGATTAGTAATTGAATCAACCAATGATTTGAATTCATCAGGGTTACCAAATTGACCTTCTTGGATGGCCCCGAAAACCTTTTGTAATCTATCTGGAATCAGGTAACCATCATATACATGTTTATGTCTTAATTCGTCAACAGATTCAGCTAAGTTACCAAATAAAAAGATATTGTCTTCACCGATTTCACGAGTAATTTCAACGTTAGCACCATCGACAGTACCAATAATCAATCCACCGTTAAGGGCGAATTTCATATTAGAAGTACCAGAAGCTTCGGTACCGGCAGTAGAAATATGATTGGATAAATCACTGGCAGGACAAATAATTTCTGCTTTAGAAACATTATAATCAGGAATAAAGACAACTTTTAACAAATTACCAATTGATTCATCGTTATTAACAACATTACCAACAGAGTTAATTAAATGAATAATGGTTTTGGCCATGTAATAACCTGGAGCGGCTTTACCACCGAAAATAGAAGCCTTTGGAATATAGTGATGTTTTTTAATATCTTCCACGGTCTTACCTTCAGCTAATAATTCCTTGATATGTAAATATCTATAAATGACAGCAAAAATGTTCAATTGTTGTCTTTTATATTCATGAATACGTTTAACTTGAACATCGAACAAAACGGTTGGATCTAAGTCTATACCAGTAGTTTCCTTAGATAACGCAGCCAATCTCTTCTTGTTGTCAATTTTAATTTGATCCCATCTCTTCAAGAAATCTTCATCATCAACAAATTGTTCTAATTTTTTCAAATTACCTAAATTGGTTAAATATTCATAGTTTGGGTCGTTCAATTTTTCAGCAATCAATGCTGCTAATTTAGGATTGGCTTGTCTTAACCATCTTCTTGGTGTAATACCATTGGTGACATTGGTGAAATGATCGTCACCAAAGATTTTGACGAAATCCTTAAAAATGGTAGTTTTGATCAATTCAGAATGTAATTCGGCAACCCCATTGACTTTGTGAGAACCAATAATGGCTAAATATGCCATTCTAACTGATTTGACGCCATCTTCTTCAATCACAGAAACACGCTTTAACAAATCACGATCACCAGGGAATTTGGATTCGACGTGTTTCAAGAAATAGAAATTGATTTCGTAAATAATTTCCAAATGACGAGGTAACAATCTTCCTACCAAGTCAACTGGCCATTTTTCTAAAGCTTCAACCATGACAGTATGATTGGTGTAGGCAAAGACTTGAACGACAATATCCCAGGCTTCATCCCAAGGTAAACCTTCTAAATCAACGAAGATTCTTTGCAATTCGACAATAGCCAAAGTAGGATGGGTATCGTTTAATTGAATAGCGATTTGTTGGGGGAATTTTTTCCAGTTATTCTTGTGATTCTTCTTGAATCTACGAACGATATCATGTAAACTGGCGGAAACCCAGAAATATTGTTGTTTCAATCTCAATTCCTTACCGGAATCGAAATTGTCGTTGGGGTAAAGTACTGAAGTGATTGATTCGGCTCTTTGTTGTGCCCCGACTGACTGTTGATAATCACCAGCATTAAATTTGGTGAAGTCAAATTCATGAGTAGGTTTGGCATTCCATAAACGAAGATTGTTAGTGTTATCAGTGTTATAACCGGGGATTGGGTAATCGGCAGCAACGGCTAAAACACGTTCACCACCTGACCAAATTTTTTTATTTTTGGCTGAATTAGGATCGTTTTCTTCGTAAACATAACCGTAGAAATCAACCGGAATTTGAATTTCCTTACGATCAATTTCCCAAGGATTGGAGTATTTCAACCAATAGTCAGGGAATTCTACTTGGTAACCATCAATGATTTTTTGTTTGAAAATCCCATATTGGTAATTTAACCCATAACCCCAACCCGAGTAATTTTTTGAAGACAAGGAGTCGACAAAACAAGCGGCCAATCTCCCTAAACCACCGTTACCCAACGCAGCATCTGGTTCCTGGTCCAAAACATCTTCTAAGTTGAAACCCAATTGTTTCAAACTAGCATCGGTGTTACCTCTAGCTTCCAAGTTGATTAACGCATTGTCCATGGCTTTACCCATCAAGAATTCCAAAGATAAATAGTAAACACGCTTACCATCGTGGACAGTTTGTTTTTGTTGAGTGTTTGCCCAGTCAATTAACAAATCATCTCTGATGGTATTAGAAGCAGCCATATAAGCGGCTAAATTATCACAATTGTATAAATTTCTAGCCAAAGTAGTTTCTACGTGTCTAATGAATGATTTCTCAAACTCATCAGTATCATTGACCACAGTCTTATCTTTTGACTTATTTTTTTTATCCAAGATATTCAATTGAGAGTACTTGTACCAAATCTCCTTGGCGTGTTCTGGAATTGCCAGTTCAAGGGCAATGATTTGGTTAGGAGTAAACCCAGTTGAAGTTCTCTTCAACTTGGGTTTAGGCATATCACTAGGAGTCAAATAGTCAGACATGATAAAGAGGATAAAGAATAAATTGTGTTCACCCCTTGAAAATTAATTGAGAATT
The DNA here is from genome assembly GCA_030557765.1 of Suzukiozyma candida. NCBI lineage: Eukaryota > Fungi > Ascomycota > Pichiomycetes > Serinales > Debaryomycetaceae > Suzukiozyma > Suzukiozyma candida. The sequence continues at coordinate 18,436 of JANIVU010000211.1, forward strand.
TATACCAAAATATTCAACAATTATTATTAAACAATTAATTAAAATTAGCTAATCGAAATTGATGGAAAATTTAGAGAAACAAAGCCCCCCCTCGAGTTTTTAATTGAACCGGTGTAACCGCAACACCATATCCTATCCTTCCCTATCCTTTTCACCTAAAGATTTTCTAGGGAGTGAGTCCGGTTCAGGAGATGGTGGTGCGATGGTACGATCGGCAGTGGGCTCTCGAAGAGGATGGATGCACTCCTCTTCTGTCCACATGTTTGCTCCCCCCTTTACATCCCCCAAATAAAAAAATATTGTTCGGTTGCATAAATAGAATCCGGCTCTCAATGTCCGAAAGGAGGGGAGTCTAGAATTTATGTATCTACTGCAGTAAATTTTTTTTAAATTTCTGGGGTATGCTGAATATGTAGATGTAGATATTGTAGTTTGAATAGACTGAATAGTCGATACGTTCATGAGATTCTATGTTGTCAGTGTTAAGGTGAGTGAATTGATTCTTGGTTTTTGCCCAAATAGGAGCAATGCGCAACTGCTAAAAATGTTTGATTGGGTCTAACCTAATTGATTGTCTAGATTGGTAGTTCAACTAGTGGGGTAATTTGACTAGAGGGGTCGTTTGACTAGAGGGGTAGATTATCTAGTGGGGTAGTCTCATGTTGCTTTTTTAAATGTAGTAGATTAGTTGAAGTGATTTATATGGTGGACTCTATGTAGGCAGTAGATATAGAATTGGTAACCCCAGTTACTGTGAATCAATCTGCAATCAAAATATGTCATTGAGTCTGACCTGAGGCTATCAAAATTAAAAACTATAAGTAAATATTATATGCAACTTTGTTGATCGCAAAATGAAAATGAACAATGAATAAGGCGATGTATGTGGTAGCTAAGGGGTACTGGTACTTTGATGTTTTCACGTTTATGATTCACTATTTGAATGATATTGTTTTGGTAATGATATGAAACATACTCACGTAAGATTGTCCTAGGTGAATCTGTATTCTCCTGTTCGTGGTGCTTATATTGTCTGAATTAATGTCAATAATATAATTTATAATTACCTTATCAGTAAATATCTTTAATTTTTTCGGTGTTATTACGATTCTTCAATATATTCTTGGTCCACTACTTTGTATATATATCTATTTGATTCGTGCTGTCTTCTTGAGAATATTCTGTTTGGAATTAGATTTACACCTGTTTAAAAAAATTCAGGTACATAATCAATACTTGTTATGGTTATCTGAAAATATAGATGGTTTAAATAGTTTGAATTTATTCAATAACCTACAACATGTGGTACTTTGTCAACCTATAGACACTGCTTATATTACTATTTGATTATTCAAAATTGCTGCTTTCTTTAATTTTTTTGAATCTTTTTTTTTAAATGGCATATCATTACTTTTATACTCTACATGTCTTTGTCTACATCGATATCTCTTTCGATGTTGTTCATTCTCTAATCGTTTATTAAAATTCCAGATTTTAAAATTTGGTGCAATTGAAATTTTTATTTTTTGGAGCACCAGTTTCCACATTTAATGGCATATCGAAGTATTCTAGCACATGAGAATTCATCGATTAACTCAGCATGTGTTCTTGGAAACACAGAATATATGATAACAGGTGGTGGTAACGATGCCGAATTGAAACTCCACAACATTTCCCAGCTAAATACATCGATCGACTTTCCTAAAATCCATACCCATCCCATCAATGCTATTGATATAGCTCCCAATAATCAATTTGTCGTTTCTGGCTCCAAAGGTAAAATGATCCTTTATGATATCAGGACACGAAAAAAGAGTCGAGAGTTGATTAATGAACCTACCAGATTGGTAAATTATACCTCAAATAATAATAATATTCTCGACTGTAAAGTCATATCGAACGATATGATTGTTTCCTGTGGTGAAAACCATCATTTGAACTTTTTTGACTTGAAACAATCGGGCTTCGGACCCCAATTTTCTGTAAATGTCGGCGATGACAATTTAAATTCCCTTGATTACGATGGTTACAATTTAATTAGTATGGCAAGCTCAAATGGTAATGTCTACCATCTTGACTTACGAAATCAACAATTGCTATGTTTGGAGGGAGCTTCCCCTGTAGTTCATGTGAGTTATTCAGAAAATAAATTCATTTATCGATGCCTTAATGGCGATGTCATTATTCATGAAAGGGGTGGTAAAGATTACATTGACTCTATGAGTGTTGTAACTGGTAAGCCAATTACACATAAAATTAACTGTTTTTTCAAACAAAATACCATGGTTAATTCTATCCCCAATGGTAGGATTCAATTTTGGAATATTCATTTCAAAAATCAACGTAAACAATTAACTCATGATTTGGAAGTCGACGCCGGGCCCGATGGTAAGATATTACAAGTATACCACGACGATAATGACCATTTGATTGCAACTAGCAGTGACGGTCATATTCATGTTTGGGATGGATTAAGCCAATATTTGGAATGAAAATGTATTTTCCAGATTATGAACAAAATAAAAAGAATAGAATATGATAGAGCTCATTTTAATAGAAATTACAGATTATCAACATAATAATTGAGTTATTGTTCAAAGAACTATAGTTACAACTTGGACAAGCACAAACTGCAATGTTTTGGCCCAAAAGCGACGAGAAATACCTAATATAGGATGTAAACCACTGCATACAATCTTTCTTCTATGTTGGGGTAGGGTATTTCCTTTCGTGATAAATAAATTTTATCAATGTTCCCCAGTTGTGAAGTCTTTTAAAGAAAAATTGCTGGACAGTTCGTCCTGTTACATATACTATAACTCTGTACATTGTAAGTAGTCTCTTTATACTTTAATAAAGGCCATTTTACATAACTTTTATAAATACACGTCTTAAATTTTGTTCAATTCGCATCATAGTGAATTTTGAAAAATCTCAGTAGTTGTAAATGTGTTGATTATCTGTTATACAATGTCATCTCCAGAGGAAAGCAAAGACATTGAAGATGTTCCTATGGAACAGCCTCAAGAAAGCGAAAATACTGAAGTTGAGACTGTAGAAGCTACGGAGAAGGATGATGAAACGAATGTTGATGAAATTGAAGATGTTGAGATGAACGAAATAGAAGACGAAAATGATGATGATGATGAGGTTGATCCTAATGATCCATTCAAACCTACAACAATTGTACTTGCTAAGGTCAAGGGGTACCCTGCATGGCCAGCCATGGTATTAAAAGAATCGATATTACCAGAAAACATCAAACGAAAGAAGCCTAAGAAATCGACCAAAAAGAAACCAGTGAGGTCATTACCAGTACGGTTTTTCAGTGATGATACGTATATATGGATGAGTGAACTGGATATCAAGCATTTGACCGATGATATGATTCAGCTCTATTTCGACGAAGCATCCAAGAAACGAAGAAGAGATAATTTATTGGAAAAGGCGTACCAATTAGCCATCGACCCTCCAGACATGGGATTATTTGTGCTTTACGGAAGTCGAGCCGAGCCACCAGAGGAACAGGAATTGGACCAATTATTGGCGCCAATAGTTGACCCTGAAGATGTAAAACAACCAGCCAAAAAAAGGGGCCGGAAACCCAACCCTCTGTCAGTGACAAATCTCCGTCAAATGAAAAAACAAGAGAATTTGAAACAGATTGAAGAACGAAAGAAATTGGAAGCGAGATTGCTCGCTGAGTATGATGATGATTGGGGATTGGAGGGGATAGATGGGTATGATAAAGAAAAAGGGGATTATATTTTTGATACTGCTGAAGAGCAAAAGTTGCTCCAAATACATTCTGAAGATTTATCAATTAATTTACATGAGTTCCAAGACAAATTTGCCGGTATTAATGAAAAATTGACTCAATTGTTGTTAATTAACGAAAATATTGATGAAGCTGGTACTATTAAACAACTTGGCAATTTAGAAAAACTAATCAATGATGAAGCGTTCCCTAAAACCATATTAATCAAAAGTAAATTATTACGTCTTTTGATATTAACTAATCGGAAACCGATTGAAACATTCCCCTATAGCACAATTAAAGATAAAATCGCGACAATCTTGCAAAACACATTGGATTTAACTGTCAGAATGACTACTTTGGATGATTTGAAAGAAGAAGAAAAGAAAGAGGATGTAAAAGAAGAGAGTGAACAAGAAAATGGCGAAAAATCCGAATCCAATGGCAAAGAACCAAACGGCGAACTCAATGGAGAACTCCATACCAATGGACACAAAGTATAGATATATTCCATCATCTTATCCCACTCCTCTCCAAATATTATAACTTCCAAACTATTTTCACTATCCTGCAAATAGTCCTCCCGATTAAGCGATAAACGAGGGTAAACACAAACCATAATCCTAGATTAGTACATAAACATATAGATTGGGATCGCATTGTTCTGCTTCGCTTACATATAAACAATGAATATCATATCCAGGTAGGTGATTGTAATATCCTATTCAAACCAGGGAGTGTAGTTAAAGTTAGTGCCATTGGTAGTACCAATGGGTTCCCCCACTATCCCCAGTAAAAAAACACCAATTCGCGTATTTAGTGTCTGTCTGTTTCTTTTTGTCTGATCCGGGTAACGCCTTTTTTTCAATTTTTTTTACTAATTTCCTAAAATAAATAATCTTCTCAATTAAGCAAGTGATTAAAAAAAATTGCTATTACTAACACTACTTCTATCTTCCTCGTGGACTCCTCTACTACAACGTATGTATACCTATACCTTTTCCCCCCCTGTCAATTGAGGTGGATCCAACTCCAACTTTTGCAATTAGCTTGTTTTTTTTATGAGGTTACCCTTTTGGGTACACCTCACTATTCACCGTTTCTATTTCCTATTATGGTTTGGTTGCAAAGATATTCCAAACATGACTTCTGGTGATGGACTCTGGATCCTCACACCCAGTGCTGGCACTGAGTGTGGATGGTGATGTGTTAGTTGGCACCGCTGTTGTACAATTGTACTGCTGTTGATGTTGTTTTTTTGTTATTGTTGCTGTTTTGTTGTTTTTTTTAATGTTGATGTTTTGGATGTTGGAAAACGCCCGGATATGGCGCTTTACCATCTGTGTTTGATACACCGATGGTTGTTTTGATTGATTGATATGGTTGATTGATTTAAGTGATGGATGTGATTGATGGACTTGAGGCGGGACGTTGATTGATGATTTGGCAAACTTTGGAGGAATTTTTCGTCCAGTGTCAATGACAAATGGCTCAGTTCATCGGTTATGGGTGGAAAGCTTCTGTCAAGCCCGGTGGTTATGATTATTTTCAGATTGTTTACATGCTTCAATATGCGTTGAAGGATCTTTACTATTGGAAATTCAATCTAAATATAACTTTAACATCAAACTTAATTCGAGGTATAACATCATCCATGGAATGGCGCATTATAATCAACATCAAACTGGACACACAGCTACATTAATATTGTATCAGCTATGGGGGGTTGCTTCTCTTTTTTTCTGTACTAACTTTTCTAGATGTCTGAAGCTACTGAACCAAAATTGGAAGGTGAACAATTTGAAAATGCTAATGTGAGTGGAGCTAATGTCAATGCCAATCTTGGTGGAGATGACGATGATGATGATGAACCATCTGGCGGTAAACAACAAAAGGAAAGAAGAAAAATCGAAATCAAGTTTATTCAAGATAAATCAAGAAGACATATTACATTTTCCAAGAGAAAAGCCGGTATTATGAAAAAGGCCTATGAGTTATCGGTATTAACCGGTACTCAAGTCTTATTATTAGTTGTATCTGAAACTGGTTTGGTTTATACATTTACTACTCCAAAATTACAACCTTTGGTTACCAAATCCGAAGGTAAAAACTTGATTCAAGCTTGTTTGAATGCTCCTGAAGAAGGCTTAGGTGACGATCAAGACAACCAATCGGATGGAAACTCTCAAGAATCTCCTGACCAATCACCAGTTCCAACTAATCAACCTTCTACTCAGCAAATCCAACAACAACAAGTACAGCAACAGCAACAACTTGCCCATCCTAACCAGCAACAACAACGTCCAATCCAACAACACCAACAAGTACAAATGGACCCATCACAACGACAACAACAAGCAGTTGGAGGTGTGCCCCCAGGTCATATGCCGCATGGAATGCCATATCCTGGTCAACAGCCAATGCCAATGCCTCCCAATGCCTATGGTGATGCACAAGCATACCAACAATATTTCAATAATGCCCAAAACGGAGGTAATTATCCTAATCAACAACAATTCCAATAGATTCAATTGAAATATTGATTTAGTTAATAAAGTCATTCAAGAATAGGGGAAGTAGCTAAAAATAAAAAAAATGGTAAATTTTGATTCATTAAAGTACGAATTGGCCAGATAATGGTGAAGAATTTGAATGTATAAATTAAGAATTATTTTTCAAAATATTTTTATTTTTATTTTTCACTTAAATCTTGAAACCTAATTCGGAATGGCTCAAAAAAAAATGTATAGAATTTATTTCGCCTTGCTTGAAATTTTATTAATTAAAGACTAGATTGGTTTTGTTTTGTTTTTATATGTGTTTTTATCGATTGTTTTTGTTGAAGCTTGATGTTTTTATTCATAAATCTTGTTTAGTTATTTTGAGTTTAACTTTATTTATTTAGTTCTTTTAGGATGTATAGTAATAATTTTGAAAAGTAAAGTTTAAAATCAGAAATGTAAATCCAATTAAGAAATGGCGGTGGTTTGATGTTTTTGAAGATTTGCTCGATTTGGCAGTGAGCGCAATTCAATCAACTCTAGAAGTAACGCAACCAGATAATATCTGCAAGCATAATGATTTTGTCGCTTGCATTACTACAATTGCGTTTTGTATAAATGCCTAGTAATGTTACAATATGTATTAATCTAAGTTGCAATGGAATCATTGAGGTTTAGTCTGTAAGATGATTCAACACTTGTATCATTATACATCCCAAGATTAAACTAACATATTATTGAAGACACAGACTCTTGTCTGCTTGATATAAGAAATGCTATTTTGTAACACAACGGAGAGACTTTACCAATTTCTTTTTATAGATCCGTAAATTATATTCACCCTATTGTTAGATTAGGGCTGAAAAGATACGATTGCAAGGGAGCAATTGTAGAAGATAGAAATATGGGAGGCCAGACATCGGAGTGGAACATTGAACTGCTAAGTACGGGATAAACTTACATGGTAATGAACAAAAGCTAAACTTAATTTTTTACTCAAAATGACTGAAAACAACTCAACTGGAGTTTTAACAATTGACCACAACCAAGTACTGGAAATTTTAGTAATATGCTTACTATTATTATCTTACCAAGGATCATACGCCAATTTCAATTAAGGTGATTCGATAATATTTCGTAAATGGGATTCTGTGGACCAACTTCATTTAACCGTAATCACCATCAAGGCGGATAATTAAAAAACTCTATTGACGGGGTGGAAAATTACACTTTGGCAGTGTTGGAAGAAAAACTGTTTGCATATCCATGTTTGAACGTTTACTAGGGAGTAACGCACCACATTACGAAGTAAATGTAGACGGTAAATAATTTAACGCTTAGTGGTAATTCCTAATCTAGATTTACAAAAGTCAAGGGAATCTAAGGAGTCAAACAGCTGATTTTATGGTTATTTTAAACATGTTCCCATCTTATTGTTTTTACAATCAAGAAGGTACAAAAACTCTCTACTTTTTTGTTATTAATGAGGATATGGAATTCAACTGTGCTGGAATAGTTAGCTGGTGATTGGTGATTAAGAGGTGTATTATTATAGACCATTTAGTATGTAAACCTAATGGGCTTACTTTTTCCTGTGTGATTGAAAGTTTATCCATAATCACAAACATCAAGACTCCTTATAGTTTTGAAAAATCGATCGATAATGTAAAGTTTGCATGGATAATGTGGGTTAAAATTATGACACAAAAGTCGTATACAAAGCGGAGCCGATATTATCAGACAATAGAATTACGTCAACAATTACACATTCATTATTCAGGAGTCGAAGTACGGGAGACTCAATCAATAGACCATGCCGAACATTGGATCGTAGAAACAATAATCGAATTTCTACACAATGAACAAAGAAAATAGATATATTCGTTTTGTACCATAAGTAATTAATAGGAGACTTAGATAAATACAATTATTAAATCAAGATAAACAAAGAAAAGAAACGGACGAAAAATATATACCCTAAGTAAAGCTAGTCGTGGCAAAATATATTCATAAACGGAACAAAAGAGTTGATTTTGACCAAATCAACTAAATCATCAAGTGCGAGGAGGATAAACAAGCACATGGGGATCTAATGTACTCTCGGCATAACGACCTTCCCCAAGATACATAAATTTTAAGATCGACATTTGTGCCACATTTCACGAACCGCAAAATCTGATTAGGTGGTCATTTCTCGATGCATTCAGGAGGACAAGGTTTTGCATTAAACAATAGTAAGATTTCGAGAAGCCGAAGGTAACAATAAAAAAGTACCTAAATATATTGTTGAATTTAACGAATATAATATTCTATTTATCTAGATACGTATATAGATGGATTCGATATGGTATCCCAATGGAAGATGGTTGGGTAACCAGTTTCAATACTGATCTGCGTTGTTCAACTGACTCAAAATCAACTTTTGGATTAACCTTGTGGTACATATGCTGCAGGCCAGGAAAAATATCAACCCATGTTGTTGAGCCGACATTAAAAACCTTATTTCACCAAATATTTTAAATGTCCTTTTTGTCCTTGGCAGTTACTGTCTGAGGTTATTTACTTACGTCGCTTATCTTGCTCTTGCTGGGCAATTTACTGGCTGTAAAATAATTCGTACGCCGTAGTAAGTTCCCCTTTTATCTGGATCAGCTAGTTTTGATCCTTTTGTGTCATCCCTTCTCTAACCCTAATGATTTATGCCGACAATTGTAAATCATTCCTCGACTGTTACAATGTATAAGTTGCAATTGTGGTACAATAGAATGATGGAAACTCTCAAGACCCGCTAATATGTGGGAGAACTGGCTTGATTGATTGAATCGCGATAACATTTAATCAAGGAGATAATAAAAACTTACAAAATATATAGTAATTGACAGATACGGTGATTATGATCCCCTTGAGAAATTTTTCAATATTCCTAACCCGTTTTAAGTGATGTTCTCACTAATTAAATGGTGTCGTAATCTTAGAGTTTATTATTTTTGTCTTTTTGTCTAAAAAATATTTCAGCAAGCGTAAACCATGTGTGGTAAAGTATGTGCTATTAGATGTTTTTAAACTTAAAAGTTTTTGACATTATTCCTTTTTGATTCAATAATATGCCCCGGGTCCCCTGATCATTTTTTTCGATATTGTTTCAATTTCAATTGGGTAAAGCTGAAGAAATTTACTAAATTCTAAGCATAGAAATAAACAATATTCATGGCTTAAACTTCACCCTGTCATTATTTGTCCACGCCGTTGTCACATGCCCCCTGCCTCGAGAACTTTGAGGCTATTATATTAAATTGTATTCAACATGATAAAATATTAAATTATCTCACTATTGCAACATTTTGTATTTTGCAACCTAAATGTCGTAAAATATTTGGGGTCAGGGGTTGGGGCGTACAAAAGACACAATTGCCACTCAGGTGTAACTGCTGTGAAGTTGTAAACTGTCAGTACGATGCACCCACCTGGATTTGTGTTTCTGATCCTGTTTTTCTATTCGTTTAAATCACTTCCCCACAAACTTCCGCCGTGTCTCACTAAATAAGACATTCAGTCTAGCCACCTTTATAAGGTTTGTTGTCTGCGTGGTGCATAGACAATAATTTCTCGGTGGAAAATATTGCATTGGTCAGGTAAATATTATTTAAACAATAAACTTTAATTGCTATTATATAAACTGGTGTAATTAATCATCATGCTTTCTTCTAAGATTGTTTGCTACTAATATATAAAAACAACTTTGTCAACTTATTGATAAAGTATTACTCCGATTGCTCCTATACTACTCCATTGTTTCATTTATTACGTATAATATATTACTTCAAGGTATAATATTTCCAACAATACAAAATAAAACATTTGGAATATTTTTTTTACGTTCCTAAACTTGGATTTTTGACTTATAATATTCATAGTATTAGTATCGATATAATTGATAATAACTATTGATCCATTAAAGAAAACACTAGTTTTTGACTCTGATAGTTGCAAAACAATTGATTAATTGAATTATTTCCTTTCTTTTGCAAGTATAAGAGTATTTGCTAGTTCCTTATTTCCATTGCTATTTCAGTTCCTTGCACTTGCTATTTAAAAATTAATATAAGCGACCCGCTAATTTCGTTATACTTTCCTAAAAGATATTTCATTTAATTATAAAAGTTTGTTAATTTTTCATTACAAAAACTAATTAGAAATGACAGATCATCGAAACATTTGGTCAACAAGATCGTCGTCTTTGGATCTTGTACCCCAATTGTGGAATGAAGATTGTGAAAATCAACAATCAAGTTCAAATGTTAATTTCTTCAGAAGACACTCTTATTCCAATTCTCAAGACACTTTCGATTCAAAATTTACTATGAATTTAATTAATGATTACTTCACGAAAGATCCCCATAATAGAGTTAAAGTTACTATCAATTTGTTAGATCAACGATTTTTCAATGAAGAAAAATATCTATCCGATAATTATCAATTGCCAAAATTCCCCATTGAGAATTCTTTAAGAAACTATCAATTGGTGTTGGTGGGGTTTAAAGCCGGTAGAATTGATGTTTTCTATTTACCTTCTGATAATAATTTATTATCCAATTTGAAAGTTGGTGATTTGGTTATTGTCGAAGCCGATAGAGGTAAAGATTTGGGGAAGATTTTCAAAATGAATATTTCAATCGATGAAGCAAGATTAATGAAATTATTACAATTTCAAGAACAACAATCGGCATTACTGGAAAGTGATTTTAATGATGAAGAATTATCGATGAAGAATTTATCAGAATCAAGAAATTCACCAAATTCTTCACCTCCTCCAACTTTACATTTCCCCAAACCAATTTTATCTTTGGCCCAATCAAATGAAATTTTACAAGTCTTGAACAAAAATCAAGACGAAGAAAAAGCTTGTCGTTTGTGTTTAGCTAAAATTGCTAATGCTACTGGTTTGCCAAATTCATCGTCTCCTAATTCTTCTCCAACTTCAGGTATCAATTCAAACATTAATACTGACTTGTTACAAATGAAATTAATCGATGCTGAATATCAATTTGACCGAAAGAAATTGATTTTCTATTATTCTACTTCAAAAAGAATTGATTTTAGAGATTTGGTTCGTGAATTATTTAGAATTTATAAGACAAGAATTTGGATGTGTGCTGTTACTGGTTTACCATATGTCCCTAAATCTAATCAAAATGCTTCACCAATCCTATCTTTGACAAATAGCAATAGCACTGGTAATATGGTTAATGCTGCATATGATTCCTCGGTTAATGCTGCTGCAAGTGGTATCAATAATGTTGTTGGAGCTAGCCATGGTAATTATTCTTCCACTGCCTATTCTTCTATCCAATCATATAATAATCCCGTTTCCGAACAGGTTCCAACTTACATCAATAATGATTATTTTCAAACACCAAGAAGGTTTCTGTTTGATGATTACAATAGAGGTCAGCTAGTTCAACAGCAGCATCAACAGCTCCAACCTATAGCTCCTCCGCCTACAAAATTATTCCATGTTCAACCGAATTATTCAGTTCCAAATGATTTAAGCAATAACAATTCAAACTCTTATAATCCAAATCAAACAGTGTTGAATTCACAGCAGGAATTCTTTCACAATTTTAATCATATGTTAAGTTCAAATAACAATTTAGCACGAGATAATAGAAGACAATCATTTCACAATTATACAATCAACAGTTACCCTGTCAATGGTAACAATGCTAATGATGGGAATGATATGGATTCTCAAAGTAATTCCAAACATTTTTCTTCGGAATCATTTGTTTTGAAATCTTTAGTTGATTCAATCAATCATTAGTAAAACCGAGAGATATTATTCATGAAATCAAAATTCATTAACAAAATACGTCGTAGAATCTAATAAAAGAATGGAGGTCATTAAATAGAATGTTTACTTTAAAAAAAAATCTAGTTCATTAATTGTACAAGAAATTAATTTAACCCCAAATTGATTAGAAATTTCGTCATCCCAGAATATTTTTGTTTCATCTGTCCTAAAAGTCATTTGAAAATATGGTTTTTGATGATGTTTACCTCTAAGCAGCTCTGAAAATAACAACCGGCTCTTATTTCTTTTGTGTGTGCTATATCGATTAAGTTTTCCTGACACATTTTGTTCATTTTAAGGGGTTTAATTTTTTGTCACTCGCGAATAATATTATGCGTGCCTCCTAAAATCTCGAAGCAAGAGGGGTTAAATTTATTAAAGATATGAGTGGTCATTTGGATCTACACTAGGCTAATGAATGTAAATGTCTATTACGTGAATCAAAAAGAAATTACACAGCGTAAACGTACTTTGTATCCATCTGCTTCAAATTATGAAGTCTGAGGTAAGCTGGTATATATTTTTGTTATACAGTACAAAGAGTTCAATAGAGACGTCCGTCATCATGGTAACACAGATCCGACGACTCAACACTTATCAATGACGATTCTTCCATTACACCAAACTTTGGTACAATTTCTATCATCACCATTGAAAACCCATTTCCCTAATAAATCAATGAATTTTCCAACTTTTGAATCTAAAATTTCTTGATCTTGAGGTAATTGCCAATCAAAAATAGAAATATTTGATTGAGATGCTTGTAAATTGATTAATTGACAATCAAATTTCTTACCAATTTGAAAAGATCCTATATCTTTACCTAACCCAACCGCGTTAGCCCCTCCTTGAGTTGCCATATAGATACCTTCGTTAATGGTTAATCTATCATTCATATCCTGCGATTTCATCGCCAAATGGTGACTCACTAAGATAGAATGTTTAATTATTCCCAATATACTTGCTTCAAACCCACCCGATAAATCAGTACCTAAGGAAACATTAATTTTATCTTGATGGAGATATTTCTTTATCGGCGCTTCTCCTGATGAGATGAAAGTATTTGAAGTTGGGCAATGACTAATTGAACAATTTTTTGCTTTGATTAATTTGCGTTCTGAATCAGACAAGTGAACGGCATGGGCTAAAATAGTATTTTCAGTTAACAAATTGAATTGGTTGTAAACCTCGGCGTAACTTTTGCAATCAGGAAACATAGATTTAACCAACTCGATTTCTTGTAAATTCTCTGATATATGAGTTTGAATTGAACAATTATGTTCATTGGCAAAATCACCTAAAAATGTTAACATCTTTTCGGTACAAACTGGAGCAAACCTGGGAGTTATAATTGGTTGGACTAGAGAATTCCCTTGTTGGTTAATGTTGGCGATATAGTCAACTACTTTTGTGGTACTATCGACACACGTATCATGATCTTCTTGATATTTTCTATATTGGGGATTATCATCCATGCAAACTTTGCCCACCGAACCTCGTTGGCCTAATTTCAATAATAAATCAGTGAAAATATTAGTGGAAACAGGATCGATACTGGTATAATACGAAGCATAAGTGGTACCATTGGTTAGCGTTTTTTCAATGACTTGTGTGTAGACGTCGTAGACCATTTTGAGATTTTCGGAATTGAATTGGTTTTCCAAGGGAAAGGTATATTTGTCTAGCCAATCCAATAATGGAACTCCCAAACCAATACCAACGTTAGGGAATTGTGATGCATGAATGTGGGTATCTATGAAACCGGGTATGAAGAAATCTGTAAATGATTTTTTAATCATGACACCAACATTATCAGCATCGTGGCTTGTGTTAGCTTTTTTGCAATAGTATTCGAATAATTCCTCTTGATTAGCTTGTCCATCATAGTCATCATCAATAAAATCAATTTTACCTTCAGCATCAACCCCAACAAGTCGATTGAATTGAATATTTAATTCACCTAATTGTGGTGTGTCAACAAATGTACCATAGTATAACATGTATTTGATGGGCGAAAGCGCCTTTATATCGTTCGTCATTCTATCTGTTGAATAATATTAACTGGAAACTAAGATCTTGTGATAAATATCCCATGATTTACTTCTAGCTGATTGTGGCCGTTAAATACCACCAGATTTGAAATTTGATAACAAGAAAATATCGGATCCTCCGCGGAGCAAAAAAATCTGAAAAGTATCAAAAAAAAGTAAGAGTAGTTAAAGTAGATGGGTATATATGGTAATTAGAATGTTCCCTTGTATGTCGTCTTTTGATTGAATCAATTTAATAAAAATTCAAATCGACGATGATGAGAATCGAACAAGGTGTGAGTTAAAGTAGGTGAAAGTTGGCAATAGACTTCTTATGCTAACGATGGAATGTGACTAACTATTCTAGTAGAGTTCGTCGGTAGTAGAGTGTTCGCTAATCCTATATTAATTGAGTATTGATGAAATTTGTCATTTTGTTAAAAATTTGAAGAAATCTTCTATACTCGATAAATTGGAGTTAACAATAAATTGAAAAATATAAGGAAAAAAACACATACGGATTTGGATACATTCAAAATGCTGGACATGGAGCTAAGGAAGAACTACATCGATTTCTATTGGGAAAGTGATGGCGCATTCAATCGGAGAACAACCAAAGAGAGTTATGCACCTTCTGCTGCATTAATTTCAACTCTACGGAAACAAATACCGAGAACCCAGATCCAGAATGCAAATATATTTCCAATGAAAGGTCAGCCAACAACTGTTTCCCATCCACTTGTCTTAGTGAACCTCCCTTAACAAAATTATAGATGGGTAGTAGATATGTGTTAATTTTTATACATTGTCAAGTTTTGAGTGAGTCGGTAGTTTGTTCCGGGTATCCTTTCTCTTTAGGATTGATTTAAATAAAGATATGATAATATAATGGGGTTCGGTACTGGTTTCTGAGAACGCATTTGTATGGTCCCACTTTTGACGTTCATTACGTCAATTAAGGTAAGGTAGAAAAATATTGTAGATTAGCATGCACGATGCAAATGAGTTAAATCTCACCCGATGCTCCGGAATCGGTTAAAAATACCGTTGCGACTGTTTCATTGTTTGTTTTAGGAACAAAAAGTCCCCATCGCATCAATAAAACTATGTATTAACATCAATTATATCTGCCAGTTACCTGTTTCAAGAAAGAAATACACTGTACATGAAGACAACAAGTCCACACATATTCTAATGCTCTGAGACCTGTCAACTCCAATCTAATTCCAGAATATCGAAATGCTCTTCCTAACAGAATTCATGGACGTTGCCATGCATGTACGTTAAACATTTAATTTCAGAGAAAAACGTTGTTAAAATAATCAATCAAGGCTTTGTGGCAAATTAATTAAAATTAATAAACTAATTTTTAATTGAAATTCAGGTAGAACGTGGTAGGAAAAGTGGATTACTGTTATCATTGGTTGGATTTATCACTACATGAAATTCATCATGTTAGTAGACTCGTAAAAGGTTGATATAAATAGTTGACTAAAATGGATGCAAATAAATGCCAAGAATTCACTTGCAACCAATTAATCCAAATTAGGCAAAATGGTGTCAATTTCAAATTTAGTAAATGGTGGTTTATTATTAGTTGGTCAGAAACAATACAGTGACTTAGCATCTCCACAACAAGCTGCTGATGACTCGTACAATATTGCCAATTTCTTAGGTGGAAGTGGTCCCTTTGTTCAAAGGCAAGGATACGGGATCGATACTGCAATTCCTAGCCAATGTACATTAGAACAAGTCCAGTTGTTATCTCGTCACGGTGAAAGATATCCATCTACTAATAATGGTAAAGAGCTTAAGGAACTTTGGGCTAAACTCCAACCTAAAATTGGATCTTTCACCGGTGATTTATCATTTTTTAATGATGATTATCAATTCTTCATCACCGATGACGATAATTTAGGCCAAGAAACGTCCCCTAAAAATAGTGAAAGTATTTATGCTGGTACTACCAAAGCGTTAAAAGATGGTGCTGCTGCCAGATTAAAGTATAATGATTTAGTTGTCGAAAATGCCACACTCCCCGTTTTCACTTCAAATTCCCATAGATGTTATGAAACATCAAGATATTTCGTGAGGGGGTTCTTAGGTGATGATTATTCAGATGACTTGGTCGAATACGTTGTTATTGACGAAGATACCGAAGGTGCCAATACCTTAACTCCAAGACACGGTTGCGCCAATTATCTGAATGATTCTGATGAACAGCTTGAGCAATATGATACTACTTTCTTATCTGAAATTAGTTCAAGATTGAGTAATTTCAGTCAAGGTTTAAATTTCTCGGAATCCGAAGTTTTGAACTTCTTTGATTGGTGTGCTTATGAATTGAATGTTAAAGGGTCTTCCAAAGCTTGTAATCTATTTTCCAACGAAGAATTCATTAGACACAGTTATTATAACGATATTGATAAGTATTATAGTAATGGTCCCGGGAACAAAATCAATTTGGACGTTGGATCGGTTTATTTGAATTCATCTTTAAGATTATTCCAAGATGAATCCGCAAATAAAAAAATCTGGTTATCTTTCAGCCATGATACTGATTTAGAAATTTTTCACGCCGCTTTGGGACTCATAGAACCACAAGCTGATTTGCCTACAGATCATATTCAATTCCCTTATCAATATCAACATGCACAAATTGTTCCCCAAAGTGCAAAGATCTATGCTGAGAAATACTCTTGTGATGGTACTTCATATATCAGGTATATTATGAACGATGCAGTTGTTCCAATTTCCACTTGTGCTTCCGGTCCTGGGTTTTCATGTAAATTTACTGATTATGAAGAGTACGTTGCTCAAAGAATTGGTAATGTTAATTTCAACGAAGCATGCGGCAATAATGCCAGTTTAC